>CAJQUN010001150.1:0-99686 GCA_907163345.1 Haberlea rhodopensis | reverse complement strand
TTGGTCAATGGAAAACCCAGCTTATCCAGATTCTCAATGTTACCCCAATCATCTTGAGCACATGAGTTCCAACTAGCTTCCTTCTACCATCCCTGCACTGAAATAACGCCTTAGAGACGTCATACCTCTCTTGTCTGCTTGCTGTTGGTACAACTGCTTTAAGTGTTCGATCATATCGAACGCCTCCATTTCCTCATGTTGCTTCTGAAGCTCAGAGTTCATGGTGGCAAGCATGAGGCACCCAACATCAAGTGCGTCACTCCTGATGCTTCTTGTAAGCATCTTTTTCAGCTCTTGTAGCTGTTAGGGGAGGTTCCTCAGCGGGCAAGGGTTCCTCTAGGACATATTGTTTCGTTTTCTTGTTTGAGGACTATCCTCAAGTTCCTATGCCAGTTCTAGGAAATTCGTCCCATTTAATTTGTCCTTCTCAAGGACCGATCGCAGTGATAAAGTGCTAGTAACGTTGTTAGTTGCCATGGATATCTACAATATAAATATGCAAAATAAGTTTATGATTTAAATCATTTAACATGGTCTTATATTAAATGATACTCCCACTATTTTGTTTGAAAAAATATCAACCCTCGAAACTTTTAGTGGGCCAAGATCCATATTTCGCCTAATCTTGAGTTAGCTTTGGCTAATCGCCCAAGACTCGGTTATTTAGGTAGACAACACTTTGTCAATTATATCACATATAATTCTTGGATAGTTGGACGAACAACACTTTGTTAAATTCATCAAATGAATTAAAATCCAACCCATGCCTCTAGGTTCCCAATCCTATTGAGATAACCTAGTTAAGTCGTACCCAATTAAAGTATAACGGATATCACTTTTATCCTTTCGCGCCTTACTAAGATTGCCACGGTGCTTTGCTTTGGCAAACCCACACATGTACAATCGAAGTTATTGACGAGTACTTTTATTTTGGAAGGCATCTAAAACTTAATATTTTAGAGGGATTTATTGATCTCATGATTAATTTGATAATTTAAAATATGTCCACTACATATAGTTGTATACATATCTACATATATGTGTAATACTATTATCAAACTAAAACATAAGATAAATCATGCATCAAAATACATAATTAAACGTGACATGGTTATAGCCCCTACTAATGATTTTCTCAAGCCAATGAGAAAATCCTATGAGTCAACCTAAGGTAACTTCACAAGCACCTACCTTTGGCTCCAATTTGTGAATGGCCTCCTCATCCCGGCACGATGCTCCATCTTCATTGATCACCATCAATAAATAAACTACACTATTTACAAGATATAGAATTCCTCGATTCACATTCGAGGGGAACATAGGGGAGAGATTACATTAGAATGAAATAGAGAAAGGCACGACACGCAGGTCGTATTATAAATACAAACATCCACAAATCCTATCTAATAGGTCAAAGGGCTATAACCACGCACCATGCTCAAACAACACATAAAGCATGCATTAACATTTAATTAATTAAATTCTAAACATTGTAAATTTAATTCTAATTAAAACTGTAAAATAATTTTTGAAAAAATTATCGTACGCTCGGGACATCACATGCCACGAACTAAAGCGACTAAGACTCGAACCACCATGGTTCGAACCACAAACACTCGGCTGGACCATAGATGGGCCTAGGGTTCGAAACCCTAGCCCATGGCCGAGCCTTGGCTCGTGCGGCGGCGGCGCTAGGGTTCCAAACCCTAGCCGCCTCGCACCCTTATGGTTTTTATCGAGCCATCTTGTTTTAAACGCTGGAATTTGTTAGCCACGAGTCACGGTCATGCCATGCACGGGGTTCGCTCAACCATCTCGAGCTAAGGGTTCGAAAAACCTTGCTCTCATGTGGTAAAGTTACTAATCCATGCATGCGTGAACCATTATCGAGTCAAAGAGTTCAAAACTCATCCACGTCTCAAAACTTTAGAAAATAAGGCGATGATGGCCGAGCCATGCACGGCTATTAGGGTTCGAAACCCTAGCCGTCATGAGCTAGCCGTCACGTCCAATGGGTTCTAAACCCTAATTAATTTTCGACACTTCCATGCACAATTATTAGCCACAACGACTAAGCCATCTCGAGCCAAGGGTTCGAAAAACCCTAGCCCTCATGTGGCTAGCCGTCGTGTCATTTGTGATGGTGATGGCCGAAAATTGATGCTCAATAAATATTATTATTCGCCAATTATATCAAATACAATTATTACGATGATTTTCAAAAACTAAATATTTATTTCATATCATATATGAATTAAACAGTTTTAATAAGCATGCAATATAAATTCTAATATGATTAACACAATTTAATCACATAAATCCGATATGAGCCTTGTACACGGCTCTGATACCACTGTTAGTAATCCCTTGAGCATACAACGCAGCGGAATAAAATTTTAGGATTACAAACCAGCAGATCTATACATAGGTTATCATATCGGATTAAGGTATACGAAGGTCTCACCCTTGTAGCGTGTTTGAAGCAGATTCCACGGAGCAGCACGTCCAACGAACTCCGAGTCACAAACGAAAGTTTTCACCTTCGTCTCTACGGTATCCACACGATCAAATCGGGTGAAGGGATATTCAAGAATAAGTTGCTAGACTTATTCTCGAATCAAAACCGAACAACGACGACCAAGCAAAACCTCAAAACCACCACACGATCGGCGGCGGCGGTGAAGCTCGTGAGTCTCGCGGCCGAGAGGCTTATAGAGTTAGGTTTTGTGTTATGAAGTGTTAGTTCTAATTAAACCCCTTGCAATCATATTTTATATGATTAATTAAAGGCTTTCATAAAGCCTCATGGGCTTAAGCCCATGATTTAATTAATCATTATGATTATTAATTAAGACTCCTCTTAATTATTTAATTCATCCCATGAATTTAATTTCCCTTCTCGATTTAATCTTTTGTGCGACCCGATAGGATCTTGTAATGTTGGCAGTGACATAAAATCTCATTTTATGTCTCAAGCATTGAGCGGTATCTAGCAACACATCAATGCTACCCAAATTACAAGAATGTCAATGACTCGACATAACCTTTAGAACTTGTGATAATATTAACCATGTAACTTAATCACTTTGTCCTTTGTGTTTAGATTGAACACGAGTCATGGAATAGTCATACTTGTATATCCAATCTTTATTTCTTGATCCCCAAGTAGAACTAGAATAAACGAATAAGCTCGATATCTCATATCGACTCATTCGAGCATGGCCATGCATTTTAGTTCTCACTTGATCAAGGGCCAAACACATCTCCTGTTATATAGGAGGGACAAATCCTATCTCGATCAGTCAACATCCCTCTACATAATTCGTAGTGTATCCAATAGTCGCCTTTATAGTATACCCTGTTACGGGTAACGTTTGACGATATCAAGATACATAACTCCTTATGTTGGGATCTCTGATGATCACAAGTCGTAAGGATTGCATACATTATTATCACTATGAGAATTGCATATTACGATCATATAACTATCCATGTTGCATTCTCATGGTGGGTCTGTCCAGTACATCGTTCTCTAACATGTACCCATATGTTGATTTGATATCTCATATCAATGAACAATTCATCGATCAACATATACTAGTCTCTACGTATTATCATTATCCCTATTCATGATAATACTTGACTAGGGACATCTTTAAGAATAATACAATATTATTCTAAGGACATTAACATATATATTAATTCACAATGCACAGTTAAAAGAATAATATATAATAATGAATTGCCATTCATAAAACCATAAACATTGTATGTCTTAAACAATCATCTAATGACTTGTCTTAGGGCATATCCCAACACGCATATCCGGAACCATTCATTTTATTGTTTCTTGTTTGAGTTTCATTTCTTAGTTTAAGTTTGCTTTAGATAATCACATTTGTTAAGCGTAGGCTAAATATAATTTTATTAATCTTATTTGGTACTTATACGTTAGTCCCTGTGGATTCGACAACCCGTACTTAATTTTCACTATACTAAAACTTGACAACCGTGCACTTGCGGTAGAATCGCTTCACACTAATCTTTGAAATAAATCTTTTGTTTAAAAATAAAGCGGTCAAGTTTTTGGCGCCGTTGCCGGGGACTAATCTGTATAATATCATACGAGATTAGTTAATTATAATTTAGCCAATTCTTTTGTTATTGCGTTTTTGTTTTTCTTTTCTTTGTTTTCTTTTGTTGATCTTTGTTAATAACTTTGTGTATTTTGTTGTCTCCTTTTGTCTATTTTGTACAGGAATCGTTTCTCTAGTGCATGCTCAGAAGAGAGGAGCCCATTCTCGAGCCTTTCGATCCGGAGATAGAAAGAACCTTACTTAGGCGATTACGAGAAGCTCGAGCGATGGCTGATAATAACGAAGCACATAACCCTAGATCAATGATGGACTTTGCGCAACCGGCATTTCATGGATCGTTGTCCAATATTACGAGGCCAACGATTCAAGCGAACAATTTTGAGATCAAGCCGGCAATCATACAAATGATTCATCACTCGGTTATGTTTGGGGGAGCAGCTACGGATGATCCGAATAATCACATCTCCAACTTTTTGGAGATTTGTGACACATTCAAACATAATGGCGTCTCTGACGACGCCATCAGGTTAATTTCCCCTTTTCATTACGAGACAAAGCTAAGGCATGGTTGAATTCACTACCTGCAGGTTCTATAACAACATGGGAGGGGATGACAAAGGCGTTTTTGTCAAAGTACTTTCCCCCTTCCAAGACGGCGAAGATGCGGAACGATATCACGACTTTTGGGCAGTTTGACCCCGAGACGTTATATGAAGCGTGGGATCGTTTTAAGGAGTTGTTGAGGAGATGCCCACACCATGGTCTACCCATATGACTGCAGGTACAAACGTTCTATAACGGTTTATTTTCTTCTAACCGTTCCATGATTGATGCAGCATCTGGGGGATCCATAATGAGGAAGACGCCGGAAGAAGCATATAGCTTGTTGGAGGAAATGGCGTGCAACAGTTACCAGTGGCAATCAGAGAGGAGCACGCCACAGAAACCAATGGGAGTCCATCAAGTGGACGAGATCACTGCCCATGAACCGGAAGATAGACAACATGGGAGCAGCAGCGATGCAAGCTCAAGCGATCTTCTGTGAGCTGTGTGGAGGCGGTCATCCTAGCATCGAGTGCCAGGCAGGTAACCAATTTAACCAATCTGTTGAGGCTGTTAATTTTGTAGGTAACAGGCCACCCAACAATTCATACTCGAATTACAACCAACCATGGAGGAACCACCCGAACCTAAGATGGTCGAACCAGGAGAATGTGCTGAACCCACAACCGCAGGCCGGGTTCACACAAAAGCCGAGTATGGAGGAACTGATGGCGAAGCTGATTTCATCAACGGAGGTGAGGATGCAGAATCAGGATGCATCTATTAAAAATTTGGAAGTGCAGATAGGGCAGTTGGCCACGTTGATATCTGGGAGGACGCAAGGTACGCTCCCGAGTGATTCTGTAAAGAATCCAAAGGAGCCATCAAATTGAGAAGACGAGGAGGTGACAGTCCAGCTTGGGACTATAAATCAAGAACTTCCGTTTTTCCTTCCTCGAGTTTTGTTTTTGATTTCTTGTTTTGATGTGTTTTTGTTAGTTTGTTTGTTTTGAGTTTGTCTGGGAATGAATTCGTGTATTTTCTATTGCAGGTGTGAAAGCAAGAGCGAGTTGGTTGTAGGCGAGGCAATCCGAGAGAAAGATGTTGAGAAAAAAATTTCAAATTTTGTTTGCTGCTGCTGGCGATCGATCGAGACAAAATCTCGATCGATCGCCCGATTTTTTTTTTAAAGACATTGTGCCTACTGCCTCGCTCGATCGATCGAGAATTTTTTCCGATCGATCGAGCGAGAGAAAATTTTGAAAATAATAGGGCACAGACGCATCATCCATCACTTTCAAAAAATCAATTTTTCTCCTCTCCACAACAGAACCCTAGCCACCTTTTCAAATTCCTTCATCTAATCTCATCATTTTTTCCATCAAATTTAAATTTACTTCAAATCTGGGAAGTAATATTTGTTTTAATGAGATTTTCATTGCAGATTTGAAGGATTGCAAGGCAAATTGGGTAGAAGTACATCAAAAAGAGAATTCCAAGCCAAGTGCCAAATTTTTCCAAGATCAGATTTTTAAGCGGTAATTGGTTTCCAATTCTTAAAGATTGTAGCTTTTGGTGAAATTTCTTGAATTATAGTCAAATTGGGTTAGGAAGGGATCAATAAGGAGGAAGATTTATAGTGTTGTGTGGTGATAGTTGGATTTAATTGAGTTAGTTGGGAATCATTTAGCAAGAAAATGTCATCCAGAAAGAGGTCAAAGCAGGCGGAGGCTTCCCAAAAGCAAAAGCAGGCGGAGGCCACTGTTTCTGAGCCAGGATATGATGAACAGAAGTTTCTCAATGCCACAATTGCTGAATTATACCCCACCTACCATAAGAAACCCCTGAGCCGTGAAAGGGGAATGAGCATGGATAAATTGGAATGTCCTGTCATTAGGACAGTCCGGCGAAAAGGGTGGTTTCAATTCGTTCAGACACCGATTGATGCTGTGGTGCCACTGGTAAGGGAGTTTTACACAAATCTTCGAGCTGTTAGACCAGGGCACCAAGTAAGTGTTTATGTTCGAGGGAAGGATGTGTTGGTGGATCGAGCCGCAATCAACAATATTCACTGGATGCCTTTACTTCAAAACTGTGCATACCAATCTTTCAAGAGTAGCATGATTGACTACGATGAGGTATTGACAGTTATTGGCAAGCCGGGAGTGGATTGGCAAAGGAATGATAAAGCAGAGCCACAGTTGGTTCTAAAGAAACATTTGAAGCCAGAGGCCCAAGCATGGTTTTCATTTGTCGCCTCGCGGGTCATGCCTTCGACCCACACTTCTGAGGTGACAAAAGACAGAGCGGTCCTGGTATATGCCATCCTCTCAGGGAAGGAAGTGGACTTCGGCGAGATCATTAGTGATCACATTGCAGAAATTGGGAGCAGCTCACCGACCTCCGCACTACCGTTTCCATCCACGATCACTGCTTTATGTCAGCGGTACGGAGTGACATGGGGGGAAGACGAGGAGCTACTTCCGCCGAAGACACCGATCATTGTGGACGCTCCACCACCTCCTACGGGTCGACGAAGACCTTCGGACACTACACAAGCTGGAGCATCATCCTCTGCTGCAGAACATACACGTGTTACTTTGGACTCTCTTCATAGGGATCTCCAAGATATTCGCCTGGAGCAGCAGAGCATTCACAGCATGCAGCGGGACATTCATAGCATGCAGAGAGCATTGCAGATGGACCATGAGCAGGTAGCTCAGCGTCAGATGGAGTTCATGCACTATCAGAGTGCATGGAACACTGCCATGGCCCAGGGCTTTCCAGGTTTCCAGTTCCCGCCGGAGCCACATTTTGTACCTTATCATCCGCATGCACCTCCACCTTCTGAGTACCCACCATTTCCGCCATATCAGGGCGAGGAGCACCACTACCCAGTTCCCCCTCCGGAGCATGATGAGGACGACGATCAGTGACGATCGTCGTCATGGTATGCGTCTTTGCCTTTGCATTTATTTTTCTTGTTCATTGAGGGCAATTCACATGCTAAGTTTGGGGGGTTTTTTGAGTATTTATATATATCTTGCTTTTGCACATTCTGCTACTTGTCTTGTTTCTTTTCCTAGCATGACTGCATGATGTTGAGACTGATTCATCCTTGAGCATTACCAACAAAAATTTTTTTTCTATTGATTGAGTTATTCTTGAGAATTGACGAGTTGGAATTGCAACGGTAATACATGATGAAATTAATCCTCATCTAGATAGGAGTCATGGAAATGCTTAACTTGTTTGTATATATCCTTTGTTAACTATATGTCAAAACTGAGGAATAATTTGAGCACTTATTGAGTCATGATTGTGTGAAGTATGTATTGATTAAATTGAAAATTTGTGTTAACTGTGATGAGTCTTGAGTATCTTAGATAACTCTACAGTTTAGTTGAAAGCACTTTGAGGCGAAATTTATAATTAGGAACTAGACTTGGAGATGATTTAGGCGATCTTTGGACCGTTTGTGCCTTTCAAGCCTACCTGGTATACATTATTCCTCAGTATCCCCTTTTGAGCCTTATTGAAAAAGAATGGTATATGCATTGCATATTATTAGACCCCCATTCAACATTCTTGACAACCTCATTATACCTACCTTGGATTGAGCCTAAAAGAAAATTTTTACCCACCCCTAGGGGAGTATAATGAATCTCATTCATTGCATTAAATTGTTATATGTTGATAAGTTCATTGTGAAAAAAAAAATGAAATGAACAAAAGAATGAGCAAAGAAAAAGAAAAGATGTAGAGAAAAAGCCTTGAAAAGAAAATTTAAATAAGACCCAAAGTGGCCAAGGCTAGAAAATGTGAAGAGTAGCTCAATGATATTGTGAGAAGATTTTGAACTGATTCTATTATACTCTCTTCTTTGCTTCTATCCTACCTTTTCTTTGGAGCCGACACCAAAAGGCCTAACGTTATAAGCTTTTAAAGTCCTGTCGATCCAAGTCTAGGGAATAATTACATTAGTGGAGAAGTGCTGTATAGTAAATTTGTAGAGTAGTTCAAAGTAATCTTGACTAGGAGTTGATATGGCACATTTTGATCTTAAAGATATGTACATTACTCATGTTTGACAATAGCACACACGCACGTTCCGATGTTGCGATATATTGTTTAACTTAGGAGAAATTGCTTCTTCTTAAGTGTTGAATGACTTCTATTGATGTGTAAGTAGGATTTCTGAGATTTTACGTATGTTGTAAAGATGATTCATGCTTAGTATCGAGTTTAACTTTTCTTTTTGAGCTTATTGCTTGCTCGAGGACGATCAAGTCTAAGTTTGGGGGAGTTGATAGGCTTAGATTTTGAGTATTTTTAACTGTAATTTCTTCCTACTTTTCGTATTTTTTCCTGGATGATATTATGCTTTTTGGTGTTTATTCGTTTGTTTCAGGAAAATAGATCGGAAGTGGAAGAAATGAGCCAATATGAAGATAACGGGCGAAATCGAGGCGAGAAAGAACTAAAATTGAGGAAATGAGATTTTCGGAATCTCGATCGATCGAGATTTACTCTCGATCGATCGAGCCAGGCAGAGAGTTGAGCATCAAAGAATTTCAAGTCTCGATCGATCGGAACAAATTTCCGATCGATCGAGCGAGGCAGTGACTCCAGAGCAAATTTTATTAAAGTCTCGATCGATCGGTGGAAAATCTCGATCGATCGAGCGAGACAGTGAGTTTCAAAAGATGGCATGAACGGTGCACCGATCGATCGGTAGCAAATCTCGATCGATCGAGACGCGAAATCCTGAAGATTTTATTTTCCTTTTTTATCGTGATGTTGGAGGTTTTAAGCGGGAATTTGATTCATTCCAAAAGAGGAGAGCATATCAGACGATTTTTCTGGACCAAAGAATAGCCCTAGCCGCCGCCCAGCCGCCGCCAAGGAGATCCGTTCTTCCGGTTCTTCACCCGAGCCAAAGCCAATCAATTCCGGAGTGCAAGGAAGGAGCAAGAGAAGAGATTTCGGTGCTACGCACGGATTCATTCCGCCGTTTATCGTATTTCTAGACTTTAATCTATTTCATATTAATTTTCAATTGATGTTTTTGAGGTCGAGAGACGATTAAACTTCTTTTGTATTTGATTTGAAACAATTCTAGTTTATTTTATTGAGATTTAGTATCATTGTGTTTGATATATTGATTCAATTGTATTTGAGTGTATTGATGTCTATTGTTCATGATTTAATCGATTATTAAGATCAAAGCCTAGCTAACTTTGATTGATTCTGAGAGTTATAACCGAGATCGAGAGATAACGTTGTAACACGCTCTTTTAATTCATGAAGTATGTTATGATTGAGATCGAGAGATGATATCGCATACGTGAGAACTTAGAATCGAGAGATTTAAAGTTATAAGGTTTTGATAATTTATGCAACTTTGAATTAGTAAATAGGTGCACGAGAGTGACTTATTCTAATTTATTGTTAGTTTCTTTATAGCTCGAGAGAGTGTATTGAATAATAGCGAAAACCTTTCACCATTAGAATCAATTGGTTGATAATTTGCTTATTCAAATGAATCATTAAAGATAACACAGTTGAACGAAGAGCTTGATAAATTTCTTGAGCAACTTACCTTCGCATATCCGGAACCATTCATTTTATTGTTTCTTGTTTGAGTTTCATTTCTTAGTTTAAGTTTGCTTTAGATAATCACATTTGTTAATCGTAGGCTAAATATAATTTTATTATCTTATTTGGTACTTATACGTTAGTCCCTGTGGATTCGACAACCCGTACTTAATTTTCACTATACTAAAACTTGACAACCGTGCACTTGCGGTAGAATCGTTTCACACTAATCTTTGAAATAAATCTTTTGTTTAAAAATAAAGCGGTCAAGGTTTCCAAATTTGTTATTGGAAACTAAACTATATATTTTGCAACACAAGTGAATTTGTGTCATATTTATGTACTCTTATATCACATTAACTCACTGTCATACCAAACAAAGTACACAAGAATGCAGTAACCATTGGTGTGATTCGGACTCGAAACTTGAGACTCATTGATTCCAGCCTAAATTCATTCGGTTCTAAACTTTTTACCCAATTCATATGATGTATGTATGCAGGCGTATCATTTAAGGGACAACGGTGGACCGTATCCCACCAGTTTTTTCGGCCCAGCTATTAATATATATACAACCCACCATATTTTTTCATCACAATCTTTAATATATGAGTAGATATTAAATGAACAATGATAAAATGCTAAAAAGTGAAAGCCAAGTGAGAACAGATTTTTGAGTTCTCACAATTGCAGTTATACGACAACTACAGAACGAGCTTTGGGATCAATCTTATAAAGACACCACTTCGCGATAAAATCGAAAATGAATTCTAACCAATATCATGGTTATTTATATTGAAACATAAATTGTTCTTACCGTTGATACGGAGTTCATCATTGACAAGTTTGATATTTTAAGGAATGACAAGTTGTGACTTAAATGATATTTTAACATATGTTTATTGTGTAGTTTCAATGCTTTCTATTTCTGTTCCACAAAGTAATATAATATATTGCATATTTTTTTCTATATTTATTAATGTACTTCGGAACAAAATTTTAGCCCACCAGATTAAAAGCTCCTCTCATATGCAGGTTCATAAGTCGGCCTATAACTTTTGAGTTTTATATCATTAGTAGAATCATCACTACACAAAACCTTTAAACTAAGCAAACACAAGCTGAACCACAAGAAAAATTTCAAGAAATTAAGCATGCCAATGATATAACACATTAGATGCGCCCCTTAAAACTCACAGCTTATCCTACATGTATTTCTATCAAAATGCTGGATGCTACTCGAATTCCAAAGGGAAAAAAACAGACAACCTCCGTTGGATGTAGGTCGTTTTCTTTTGTCCGGATCACCTAAAAATCTTGCGTCTTTCTTATTGCTTTCAATTTAATTTCTGTTCATCTTGTATTGATTTCTTGTCACTGTATGTAATCAAACAAGCACTGTTGTGTGTTTTTCTTGATAAATCTATGGGTTCAAGCTGATAATAAAACACTACATCATCAGTACTCAATCTTGTTTCTTCCGGTAGTTGCAAAGCTTCTACTCTTCGGATAAACCACTTCCGGCACTCCGAACTCGCAACACTTATCTTCATCAATCCGACCAATCGGAAATGAATGGCTACGAGGCACAGACGCTGCTGGGGCTCGTCTGATCATCGGACTTGACCTTCTCGAGTACTCATCTGAACTCGTACAGCGACTCGAATTGGACGAGCTCACCCTGATGTTTCTGGATAGGCTCCCGAGTTGAGGAGCTGGACAGCTCATGGCACTGCCGGAAAACACTTGCAAGCCGCTGCTGGACATGTTTCGAAAGTACAAATCACGGGCTCGGGCCAGAATTCTGATTGGCCCTTTCATGCATCGAATCAGCTTGTTTTGTTTCCTACCCTTGAAGCCCATTATTATTTTCTTTGGATCAAACTTAGAATTTAAGGTGTGGATTGTGCAGTTTGAATTGGATGAGAGAAACCGGAGAAGGAGACGGTATTTTATACGTGTCGTGGACATTTCTTCTTTGGATAAAATAATAAGAATAATATTATACTGGTTATATTATATCATCATTATCAAGTTGCAAGAGAGAATTTGAGTGAAAATGGGGGGAGCGTTCTTTGGTTGTGTGGACCGACCATGTGCATATGACTAACCGTAACTATAGTTAATCAAATTATTGGCAACTAACATATGTGATTTTGCGAAATAACCGGGATTTACCTAATGTGATTTTCGATTTTATCTATTATGGTTTGAAAATAAACAGTTTACCTTTATGGTTTGTGAAACTAGACAGTTTATCCCCATGTAGTTTATAAATAGGTGCAAAACATCCAATTTGTGTATGCTATGTTTTGCAAATCATTAGAAGTAAAATGCCTATTTTGAAAACCACAGGATCTAACTGCCTATTTACAAATCACAAGAGGGTAAAATGTATATTATTGATAGCACAGGGATAAAATACTTATTTACAAATCACATTGTAGTAAAATACATATTATCAATACCTTAAAGTATATAATATTTTGCTGGCCTCGAAATAGAGCAATACGATCAGCATTTCAATCTATTTTTTTCTTTTTTCAAAAATAGTACTCCCAATTTTTAAGTTAGACCAAAATATCATTTGTATCTCCAAATCTTCAGTTGAAATAGTTTAAAAAATAATATAAAAAATGATAAATTGATAAACTAGCCTTAAATTAAGTTTATGGAACAATATTTGTACAACAGGCTTTGATGATTTCTTCAACCTACAATATGAGTTGCACAAACCGTAAATCTAATGATCCATAATGGATCATATATATTGTTCGATAACTGAATCTACGGTGAGAGTAATATCCTCATTGTAGGGCCGAACTAACCGGCTTTGTGATATCATGATGCACAAATAATTAGTGGAAATGAAAAGTCAGAATATATATTGGATGTGGGCAAAATGCGTTTTATTTGATGTCATTCTTAAGGGTGCATCTCGTCATACATTTGGAATATGTCATTTGGAATAGTTCAAAATAATATAAATATATAGTGAGATACACCCTTAAAGACATCATCAAATTTTCCGTAAAAGGCGAGGTCAATAAGTTTCTTTGGCATATAATAAAATGTTCAATATCATTTAGTTTATTTACGCATTAAATTATGTAGCGGACTCAACTTTGGCACATGCAAAAATGGTTATTAAACTGTAGATCCTGAGTAAGACCCAGAAATCGTTCCATTTTGTCAATTGTCAATCCCCTTAATTTGCCGATGTTTGTGGTACAATGCATCAGAATTAAAAGTTTGAATTGGCTCGTTGATTTTAATTGATTATATATATATATATATATATATATATATATATATATATATATATATATATATATATATATATATATATATATATATATAATATTTGGGTACCATCAACCCGATCGTTGCGGGTAGTTCATTCAACATGTCCATGTGACATCCTATAACCTAACTATAAAATCCCAGAAAAAAAGCGCACAATCTTCTATAAAAAAAATAATGATTTTTAAAACTCTTTGATCTTAAAAGTCAAGCGTAAAACCCCTTAACAAATACGGCAAATGTTCTTGATTCTTGCAAAAAACAAGGTTTAAAAAAAACTTTTAATATTACATAGGGGTTTTATGTTTATTTCGATATTTTATGCAATTTACCCATATAAGGTAAATTACAAAAATGATATAACTAAATAGTGTTATTTACAATAATAGTCTCAAAAACGAGGATCTAGGCACAAGACAGATGAGAAGAAAGATTTAAAAGCCATTGGCTTCAAAATCATTGACAGAGGAGAGAGATGAATAACATAGATTAGCTGAGTAATATCTTTATTTACAGACGATAAACAATATGTATATGTGTCATTTCAGTCGAGTGAGCTTCAATGGAAAACCAAAGAGTAAGGGTCAAGAGGCATAATTCTAAAAGTTCTGTGATCTCATATGTAATACCATATATTGGTTGTTTTAGCTATGTGTACTAATGATCCAGTACTTTTATTTTCTTAGAGATGTTTTTAGGTTGTAAGAACAAGATTATATAAATACTCATAAATGATATCGCCACGGGCTGTTTTAGAATTTATGTTGAGGACGACGAAAAAAATTAAAAATGGGAAAATATTTTGTGGAGGACAAATACAATATTAAGGAGCAATATGTAATTTTACGGGTAAAATGTAATTTTAGTGGATAATAATTTTTTTTGAGGCCCTCCATTGTGTCTTCACGTGTATCCGCCCATGAACTATATCACATAAGTCCGATGCGCGAGCGAATACGTATGCGGATGAGGATGCGCGAGTGCGTCAATTTTTAAAAAAATTAAGTGCGGGTGCGCCTATATATATATATATATATATATGCGCTGATGAAATGAAGTTAAACATATACATCATATATAACAAACTTACATCATTATTATATTATTTACAAATTTACAATATGAAGTTCTTAAAGTTTTACCATTTTTAAAAGTATTAAAATTAGATTTTATTGAAGGATCTAACATTTGCAGCTTTATAAAATGTTATAGCTAGTGATACAACGTAATTTGAATCTTGTATTTGATCGTCTTCTAGTAAGGATTCTCCGAAATATATATTTAGAAAATGAAAAATGAAAATGAAATGAAGTATCAAAATTTTATTTTATTTTAAGATATAAAATAACGAATTTGAAAAATAAAATCAAAACATATATATTTCAACATGTTTGGTAATAATATGAATTTATTAAAAATGACTCATATTATTTCCGGAGACTTATATTATTACCTTATGAAATTACTAATATAAACATTTAAATTAATTCAATAAAAATAAAGTTTTATTTATAAAGTTCATTCTATTAATTTTCATGCAAAAACTAAGATATCAAAATTATTATTATTTACTCCGCAAAAATATTACAAAATCACATATTTATCCTACTTTCTTTTATCACATATTTTAATCTTTCATATGTTATTATGTCTTTTCATGATTCATTACAAAATAGTGAATATTATCTATATATATTTACCATATAATATAATTTTTTTACCAACCTGAAGTACCTAAAAAAACCATGAAAATGCATCTAAACCCAAAATCAGAGAATGTTTTTTATAATTACAAAAAAAGAAAAAATCGGAGAATTAAGGAGGATTAACAAGACTTGGTAACTTTATATGCGAATTAGAAATTCATAGTGCGCGAATTAGGAATTCTTAGTGTGCGAATTATAAAATCTTAGTGCGCGAATTAGAAATTCTTAAAGCGCGAACTAGAAATTCTTAAAGTGCGAAATAGAAATTCTTAATTCGCCTTAGTGCGGCGCACACGCACCCAGTTCGTTAGTTCGCGGCCGGAGCGCCAATACGTAGAGGGGGGTATGAGGACTATGTGACTTAGCTCATGAGTATAGCCCATAAGCTGGAGTTGCGTAAATTTTGTGCAGTAGCAGACATTGCTGTTTGAGATTATTAGTGGATTCCTTCTAGAAAGAAGATAGAAGTAGAAAGATGAATCATCGTTTAATCTCTATAAATTGTTGTGTTATTTATTTTCTTTAATAACGTAGTCCAACATATTCTTAATATTATTTATCCAACATATGTTGTAGAGTGGTTCAGATATCGAATTTTTTGGAACCCAAATTTATAGTAATAGAATAAATTAGTCTCAATTTACTAAGCTTGAATTTCGTAAAAACATATATGATCGACCACTGTTTGAATTGTGAACTTTTTGGTGAAAAAAATTCATTATAAAATACATGGTTTTAAATTATGGTTATTTTTCTGAAGAATACAAATTAAAATTTAAAAAGATAGTGTCAGACTCAGATATTACAGTTCATGACATGGAATGACTAATTTTTCTAGTTGGTTGTCGCAGGCATACCACTACTCTCATCATTTATCCTGGCTTGAGACCCGATTCTTTCTATATTTAATGTTGTCCACTCGATCCATTGAGATTAAATGCTTAGTGTGTTTTTGCAAAATACTTTTTGTTTATCTACTTTTCAGACAAAAAACAGATTTTTGGTTTTTGATTTTCTTGCTTCTGCTATTGTTTCTCTAAAAAAAAGAAGGTAAAAACATAAGCAATTCATAAGATTCTTCTGGGTGCTTTAAGTTGAACAAGTGCAATCTTCTAATTAATTGAAGCTCATTAAGCTGGTTTTTTTAATAGCAAACACTTAATGATTTTGCTTAAAAATAACTTTTTCAATTTTAAGTAAAAACCAACATAAATACATCGTATAAGCAATTGAAAACACACTCTTAATAATAGTTAATGTTGTTGTAGTGTCATATTGAGTCGATAAGAGATATACGTATTTTGAAGATAAAATTTATATTTAAAAAAACATATATATAAAGTTTTAATTGTTTATATTCATATTTGAAGAAATGAGCATTCACACGGATTAGAGCATTCCTTAACACACTTTTAAATTAAAGCACCCTAAAATTCCGGTTTGAGGTCTTGATGATGGGAGCTAGCATCATCAATAACCATTGACTCGAACGAATACATAAATAAACAAATAATTTGTTAAAAAAATAAATAAACAAATAATTTCGACAGATTTGTACTATTTCATCACTGCTTTCGTAATTTTAAAAGTGACTCGTAGCCACGTAATTATTAGATTTAATGTATTAACCTCAAAATATTATGTCAAAAATTATAGTTGTTAACAGATATATAATTTTATTTTATTTATATAGTGGCATCTCAACCTACTAAGCGGCAATTTAATATAAAGGCACGTGTGTGTCAATGGACCGACTTGTTATGCCTTTTACGATAAATAACACACTTTCGTACACAATCGAACATAAAAATTGTTGTATACACTATGTCCAACATAATGTTACTTATTGTATTCGTTTTCTTCAAGGTATAGATAGATTATTTTTTAAATAATTACAGCTACTACTATCCATAACAATTTTCTTTTTGTCCACCACCTCTATAATTTTTAGCATAAGATCGGTTGTTTTATATATACATATGCGTGACTTTATTCTCATTGATATTACGTTTCATCAGGGGATGCTCAAACTTTTAAGACTTTAAAAAAGTTATAAAAAATGAGGTTTTTATTGGAAAAATAAAAAAATAAAGTTAAGTACAATAAAAACTTACTTCTTGCCTTTTTTGATGAAAAATTGTTGATTAAACTTTTGTATTTAACTTTAGCCAGTAAGTCATTTTCGATTGCTAGAACTCTTAATCCATCTAATCGATCTTGAGTCATAGTTGTTCATAAATAATTTTTGTAATCTTTAGTTTTAAAAAACTTCTTTATACAGATGCAATTGCAACTGTTATAGTTATATAGTATGTAATATACTATAAAATAACTAGGAAAACAATCAAGTTCTTTTTATTAAATTTAGTATTTCAATTTTGTTCTTAATTTCTAAATTTGCAATTTTTTTTATAAAACCTTTAACCCCGGGAATAAATCTTAATCATCAATATCAGAATGATTAACACATTTTTTCCCATATCATAATCAATATAATAATTTAATCTGTCAAGACCAAATAAAAAATCATATACATCACATATTTTGAAAATAATTCAAATTTAGCATGCACTAATAAACCTAGGAATCATGAGCTTAAACCAAATATTTTAGTGGCTTTACCACTTGAGCCGCCCATGCATTCCACATGTATGTGTGTACATCTACAGACATTTCACAATTGTCGTTAATTAAATTCTTTTTATCATGAGGATAAGAGTTTTTGTTACTTATAAGACTTAAACTTGAGCCAATTATATTTTGGGAAAGATGACAAACCCTAGCTAGGCTTTTATGTCATCAATAATTTAATTATAATTAAAATTTAATAAGGTGAGGGGTGCCATGACGATATAATTTAGCAATTATATATGCAATCATTTTACATACGTTGATTTTCAAGATAATTTATTAACTAATTATTATTACTATTATTTATAAAAAAAAATCCCACTTGCAACTTTCCCAACTCAAATGGATAACACAGCCGCCACTTAATAATTTAGAAGATACGACCAATAATTTAAAAGATACGAGCATAATAAAAAACAGACGCAAAACGGCATCAAAATCAAACTTTAAATCCTTTAAACATTCTATGTATCAGACAATGACTATGCCGTTATCGGTGAATAAGGGAAGGAGCTAAGTATGACAGACATCTGCTATTCAGGCGTTTACATCTCAGAAACAAATAGAAATTCATCTATAAATAAAAAAAAATTAAGAGTCGGAAGTTAGAATGTGAGGACTAATTATTGCAAGTTTAGTCGTTAGCGTTTGTTGTAGTATACTAATTATCATTGCTCGGAGAAGGATCGTAGCATGACATTTGAATTGATAAGATTTGAGTTGCACTGTTAACACAAGGTATAACTTTTGGTAAAGCGGCAAATGATTGATCATGCAATTGGTATCAGAGCAAAGTCATGTATTCGATTATCATGGATTGCAAGGAGTGTAATTATTCGAAGGATCCTGTTGGGTTTCCGTCCCCCGCCGTCAGATCCAGACGCAGCGAAAATAACACAGTAAACAGATCTGATCCGAGGACAGACGATCCTGCTAGATTCATATAAAAATCAATTATCAAATAAATGAACGAAAAGAGATTACCGTATACAACAAAATCAATCTGTATGATGTAATCCATCGAGTCCAATCAACCTGACCAGATCTACAAGCCCAGTATCAGTGCTAGTATGATGTTGGCTTTTCTATGAGATATGGTATATTGAATGGAATACTATAACCCTAGAGATGAAGCACAAATTTATAGTTGAGATTGAGTCACTAATGAGCTAGGTTCTTAAAGCCCAACAAGCCAACCATTGGCTCATTGGCTTACAAGACATCCTATGCTAACAATTCCCCACTTGCCCAAAAGCAAACATAAAAAAACAAACTCATAATCAAGTAAGTTAATCCAATTGAACAACTTGATGTACGTCCAATGTACATAATTATGACATAAATATATCAAATGTTTAAATTATAGAACATCTATAGATGAAAATTTTCAAATATAGAAACTCCACTAGAGTGAGAAGCTTTCAAAAACTAAATTCATCTATTCTATGCCATTCATTCAATTTGAGCACTTAACATTTAAGTCTCAATTCTTATTGAAAGATCGGCGGCCGGTTGATTGTGACCCAGCGATGCCCAAGTGTATCATAGCAGTATGATCACAACATTTGTGATTTTAGAAGTCAAACAACTTCTTTGGGCTTACCCTGAACACTTAATTGTCAATTAAACTCCTTTAATAGACAATGACAGAAATATATTCCAGCAACAACCTACCGATCATGGGTAGCGCCTAGCATCTGCGCTTCACAAAGACCTAGATACAAATGACTAGCAACATACGAGAACCTGTCAGCCCTAGTTACGTGCAGTACATTAGTTCAGTACATTCCTTTCACTCATACGTCCCGATTAGATCTAAGGCATTGGTTGGTCGAGGCCCTATACGATTTCAATAACTATGTATTTGTTTCACGTTATATGATTCCTTGTGTGCGTATATGAAAAACTTTTTTTCAAAAGCACTACCCACTCTAGCCAGAGATTCCTAGAATCATATACATAAAAACACATAGGATATCATGGTTCATCAAGACCAGTGGTGAATCCCCCACGACAATCATAGGCCTCTAACAACATCATTGAATTTCCAAAATAACAACTTTGTGACCCGCATGTGATCAGTCATTAAATCAAAGTACACAACTATCTGTCAATACCTCAATAACGCCTCGGGTCAGAGGAGTAATGGTGCACAACTATGACTAGGAATTCTATATTCGAAAATGGTAACCACTTATAGAATTCCGAGTAGGGTCGTTCAGTGAATTCATTCCTAGTGAGCACCTATTCATGTGTGCTGACTACTCCAAGCCAACACCAATGAAACGCGACGCACTACACTAGACTAGGGGTGCTTAACGGGCCGGGTCAATCCAGACCTGGCTCGAAAATAGATCGGTTAGCTCGGTTCGGAACCGTAACCGGGCTAACCGGTTCCGAACCGATCTGGAACCAGTAAGGTACCGGTCCGGATCGATCCTATCGTTCTGGAACTGCTATCTTATCGGTTCCAGACTATACGGATCCGGTTCTGGGTTGAACCAGAACCGGATCCGTTAATTTAAAAAAATTAATTTTTTAAAAAATTTAGATAAATATATTTGAGGTTAGTGTAAAAACAAAAATGCCCATTAGCTCAATTGGTTAGAGCTTTAGAGTTGACGATTGTCGCGTGTTCAAATCCTCCAAGCAACATTTTTCCTTGATTTTTTTTAAAAAATCAAAAAATCCTGTTCTAGGTTGGAACCGGTCCAACCCAGAACCGGTATAATCGAAACCGGATCCGATCTGGTTCCTTATCAGATCGGACCAGTTCCGAAATTAGGGGATCCGGAACTGGCTGGTTCCAAATCGGATCGGACTGGGTTGCCCCGTTAAGCACCCCTTCACTAGAGATATCATGAATACCAGTCTCTAGCAAGCATATATCGATATCTCAATCTCGAAGGCTCATTGACCAGAAACATTTAGAAATCACAGTTGAGAATGTACTTCATGGTCACCATCGTATGCGTAACCACATTCTATGGACTATAGCAACTCAAGGACTTCATCAATGCATCAAGATGCATGGGTAAACAGATGAAGAAGTGTCATATATATTAATATTCAAAGAAATATTTGTCATAATAAGATTATAAGTACAATCAATCAACTATTGATTTACTTAAATCACATATGACAACAATATCTTTCACTTTCCAAAGACCAACTACTCATGTGTCTCAAGATCATCTTCCCAAGATGTCCGACAGACGTAAATCGTCGTAAAGGCTTTGTCAGTATGTTTGCTATAATTTTTTGTTAAAACAACTCTCTTGATAATGATGTCATATATATCATCTCTCTCTTTAGATGATATTTTCTCAATATATGTCTGGATCTTGATGAGATCTTGTCTATTCATAGTAGCTCCACTGTTGCACAGTATACAGATACTGTGTCAACTGCACTAGAAATTACACCCAACTCTTGGATGAGATTCAATATCCAAACTGCCTATTTGATGTATCATATGCTGCAATGTATTCAGCTTCAGTGGTGAAATCCATTGTGGTGTCTTACGTGGAACTCCAAGAGACAGTACCACCATTAAGCTTAAATACAAATCTGAACATCTATTTGGACTCATCTACATCCGACTAAAAACTAGCATCATCTTAGCTTTCAACTTTTATTCTCCATTTACAGATCCAAAAACCATGAACATATCCTAAGTTCTTAATAAGTACTTGATGATCATTTTCACAATTTTCCAGTGACCTTCACCGGGATCTACCTGATGCCTGCTCATTACACAAAGAGCATAATTCACATTAGGCCGAGTACATAACATAACATACGTTATGCTACCAACAATCGAAGCATAAGGAACCAATGTCATCTTCTCTCCTCATCAATTTATGTCTTATTGACCTCGAGAGATGAATACTATGACATATTGGGAGGTCATATTTCGACTATTCTATGCTAAACCATTTTGGCACAATGTTGATGTACGTAGATTGATATAGCTCAAGCATCCTCATAGATCCATCCATATAGATCTTTATGCCAAGTATATGAGATGATTCTCTCAAATCTTTCATGGAGAAATTAGTAGATAATCACGCTTTAATTGATTAAACCAATATCATTCACAATGAATATGATATAATATACTTAAAGCATTACAAATATGACCGCGCTCCAACTAACCCTTTTGCGCACACACATCGCTTCCCGTTTTTTTTAACAAAACCAAACACTTTGATAATGTTATCAAAATGGAAGTTCTAACTTTGTGATGTCTTCTTAGGCCCATAATGGACTTTCGGAGTTTGCAAACCTTTTGCTCACTCTCAACGATTGTGAACACCGCTGGCTGCTACATTTCTACCTCAATGTCATAATTGAGAAATGTTGTCTTCACAACCATTTGTCATATCTCATATATGCAGATATAACTAATCTAAATAGACTATAACATCATGACTGATGGAAAGTTTTTTACATGAAACTCTTTGCTTATGAGAAGAACCTTTTATCACCAGTCATGCTTTGTAGGTCGCTACCTTCCCATCCACTCCAAACTTTCGCTTATAGATCCATTCGCAACAAATAGGAACAATTCCCTCAACAGGATCTACTAAGGTCCATATCTTATTAGAGTACATGGAGTCCATTCAGATCTCATAGCATCTTGTTAATGTCCTGAATTAATGTCCAACTTCTTCTATTTGAAAGTCCTAGGATCTCATCCATAGTCAATATGATCTTGCCTACTATCTAGGAGTAAATTCAATTTATCAGGAGTTCCTGAAACACTTTCTGATATCCTTGGTATGTGTATTTCAAAGGTTATTATTGACTCAATTTATTTCACCGTTTCCACGTTTCCAGTGGTTTGTAGTTCTTGAACCCTTTCTAGTTATATTATCTCGTCATTCTTTTCTAAAACAAACATTTTCTCTAGAGAGATGACACTCGTGGACACAAACACTTTTGTCTCCAATTGATACAAAATAGCATAAGATGGATCAATTATCCAACTCATCTCCCACTGGCTGCTTCACAAAAGCAGAATAATCTCAAATCTATATTTTGGATTATTTTTCATTTCGTATATGGAGTTGTTGTCACTGCATTGGTATTAATTTTGTTCAACAAATGTGTATATTTAGATAGTCACTGTGAGAGAATCATATTCTCTTTAAGATAATTATCATCCCTGCAATAACATTTAGTGCTTCACATATGTCCATATGAATCAAATTCAAAAGACATCAGTATATGCCAAATATATGTGGGATTTAGTTATCATCACTTTTATATTCTTTGAACATAATCATACTAATTGTTCATAAGTTCATCAGACTCAATAAAACATTCATTCTTTAAAATATTGCAAATCACATTCGCAAATTTATAAGAATATCATTCTCTATCAAAATAGGAACAACTTTTATGATTAAATTTAGAATAAATAAACAATTGTTCAAACCAATTCCTAACCAGTTCAAGATTTTATATTAAACTAATGTTTCAAACTGCCTTTGCAACAACTATTGCTACAATGCTTAGCCTCAAGTATGTGTCACATTCCTAGGCTTTCTACTTCTTCTCAACATCCGCAACATCGTGCCAGTGACCATCAGTGAAAACACTATATCCATTTTTTCCTCATTTTGAGGCCGGGAACCATTTCCCCAAGAAGAACAAGTTTCTCCCCTTGAATCAAGGATTCACGAGTTTCCAACATATTGACAATAAGATCAAATTCACGGCCAATTAATGAGGTATTGGGACATTTATATTTCCCAATGTCTCAACAATAGATATTATTCATGCGACATGCTCATGGAACGAAGCCCCATCTTGCAAATGAGGTGAAAATAGCTATTTTGAGGTCGCAGTCTCAGTAATCGAGCTCGTTCACTGAACAACATTCGTGTTAGAAAATTTCTCATATCTATGTTGAAACTCATTTGTGATGCTATCATATAACACCTAGTCTCGAGATCATCATACCATCACTTCTCAAGTGAGTTGATCTCTTAGGGGTGTAAACGAACCGAATCGAGCCGAATATGCAAGAAATTTTAAGGTTCAAATTCGGCTTGAAATACTTATATTCAAGCTCGAGTTCGATTTGAAGTTCGAATGGTTTTAAAAATTTGGCTCGAGTTCGGCTCGAATCAAGGTTCGAGTTCGGCTCAAAAATGTTCGAACATGTTCGTGAGCTATTCAAATTTTGCTCAAAATAAATACCCGAAAGGTTCAAAATATATTTATTTAATATATAATTATATTATATTAATAAAATATTAAAGTTTGTGAGCGGCTCGCGAACTATCGAACAAAGTAATTTGGGCTTGAGTTCGGCTCGAAAAAGTTCGAACATGTTCGAGTTCAGCTTGAATTTGAGAATTTCGAATTCGAATCAAATATTTATCGAGTCGGCTCGAAACGTTCGTGAACATGTTCGATTCGTTTACACCCCTATGATCTCTTCAGATGACTAGGGAGGCACTTCAACAAGAGGCTTCCCAACAAGGATATAAAGCAATTTTTGAGAAGCAAACATTATTTTTAAAATTAATAGTCCATCAGAATAATTTGGTCCGGTTAAATTGTTTGTATCGAGACTTGGTGTAATCGGATTCACGGCAATCACAATACTAAGAACAAACAGAAAATGTAACCAAACCGTTTGATTATTAATTAATTCAAGAAACTATGGACTTTAGTTATTGAATGTTTCCACAAAAAATTTTCGAATTCGTCACCCTCATGATAGATGAACAAAAAATCATATTGTCTTAGTGGGTTTGGAGTCCAACTAGCTCATGATAGCCCTAGGCGAGGATCCAGTCGACCTCATGATACTTAAGGTAGCTCCAAGATGCATCATATGCAACCCCCAAGATATTCATCTCGCGATTGGCATAACCCTACGGAGGCAGGTCAATTATGCATTCTCACGTCTAACTAACACATCCCATGGATGGCAATGTCCACCAATAATACCCCACGAGGGTGAGCAATCTTAAAAGGTTAACATAATCGCATATTAATTGACAGTTAAACACATAGCTTTCCCACACCAGATGCTCCCCACGAGGGTGAGATAAGGTACCATGACAAGAGTAGCGTCACATGGCTTAACTATTGATGGAAGACATGAAGCAACAAACCCCTTTGAACTCCCCTTTTCAGTTTGATATTAAATTTTGAATCATATTCAAAAGAGTGATTTAATAATTTTATAGTATCATCTAGTGCTTGTTTGTTTGTTGCCGGATTCATGCAACTATGTTTTATTCATGCAACATCAAATGTACTAATAAAACATACAAACAAACATTTATCATACATCACATGCATAATAAAATAAAATATGGACAATTACAGCCTTTTCCTAATAGATCCATGTGAGCCACATGTCGATCACAAGTCTGTCTAAGGTGATGCGGGTATGCAATGCAATCCTATTACATTTTTTGCTTCCACTATACATGTCTGGATTCTTGGTGCTCCGTCTTCAATCTCGATCTAATTTTAATAATTTTACATTTAAATCATGCAAACAATGTAGGGACCCTAGTTCCTTAAGTGCGGATGAAAGGCATAAAATAGAGCTAACATGTATTATCAGAGTTTAATAATTCGTGTTGAGACTTTGAGCCTTAAGAATTACATGCCAAGTTAAGGACTATCCAATGGATTAATTACATTCTTAAACAAATGAATGTTGTCTCCTATAATTTTACACTACTCCTAGAGTAGATACTATACAAAAATAATCATGTCCTTCCTATCAAAAGCGTTCGTCACGAGCTCACCGCCTCAACCCGTCTTAGCCTCTTTTTCATGCCAAAATGTACCTACAAGGACAACCCCCAAAACATGAGCATATAATAATCCATATTCAACACAATATGAATATAAGGTGTAAATGCATAAACCGTAATAAAACACTTACTGTTTTTTCCATGCATTTTAAACGCTCCCTTTTTGGTTGTCCCTGTACCATAACTCATGAGTATAATCAATAGATTATTTAATAGTTCACACTGTCATGACATAACACCATTCCATATTCATCAATTACCAATCCCTAGTCTGTTCATCACAATGTATTTTAATGCCCCTCGCTTCACATATAAGCGGCATAGAATAACCTCGCTTCAATGGACATGCGGTACTCCCACCCCTCGCTTCACATTTTAGCGGCAAATATTCTTTCCTCGCCTCATATGATAACCACGTTTCAATGTGACATGCGACACTCCCACCCCTCGCTTCACATTTAGCGGCACCAAATAAATAGCGGCAAGCATTAAAATCATCAAGGTGATAACCATGACTCATGGGATGTGCACCAATAATCATTATATGCATATACAATCATCATGCATAACTCAACATGTATTTGCATCCACAATGCACAATTCCATATACTCGCATCTACAATGCATAATCAATGAGTATAATAGATACATGTAACGTTGGGTGCCCGTACGTCCTCTACGTACCTTTCCAAAAGTGGAATTTGATATGGCTTCACTTCCTTGGTTGCGTCGCCACCTGGGATGGTTCTACACAATCACACAACCCCATATTAGAAGCCAAATAATAGCCAAATACCAAAAATTTGAAAAAAAAATCCATTTCCCAAAATTCTGTTGCTGGCGATCGATCGCGAGCCTTACCGATCGACCGCCTTGACATGGCGATCGATCGCCAGACTTCACTGGCTCGCGGCGATCGATCGCGCCATTTATGGCGATCGATCGCCTAAACCCTATTTTCGCACTGTCCTTCGGCGATCGATCGCCACAGCCTGTACACGCGATTTCACCATTTTTATGCCAAAATTTCTTCCCCATTCCTACCAACACATACACCAACAAACCAATAACATAAAAACACTATAAACCTTCAACAAACATCACAATACTACCCAAAAATCCAACATCCAACAGAAATAATACCAATCCCAACAAACCCATTTCAAAAACTCAAATAGCAACCCAAATCAAAATAAATCCTTACAAAAACAACAAGGAAGGATATATACCCTTCCTAGACCTCAGATCTTACCAAGAATCACACCAATGAAGTTTTTGCAAAGATTTCTCTTCTACTTTGAAGCCAAAATCGAAAATGGGGGAAAGGGGTTAGGGTTGGGAGAGAAATTGGGGATTTTGTAAAGTGATGGGTAAAGGTGGGGTAATTGGGTTATAAGGGTTAATTAAAAATTGTACCCCAAAAATTAACATGATGTATAAAATACCCCAACATGATATTTTAAAAGCATTTTACCAACATGCACCCAAAACCTCAATTAAATTCATGCTTTCCAATTAATTGCCAACCATAACAATTAAATCATGCTAATACCCAATTCTCCCAACATGCACAACATGCACCCTGAAATGCACTCCCGGGTCACGCCTACCATGTGACTAAGCATTTCATCAAGATAATTAATTCCAACACATAAATCAATTATCACCATAATTAATCATATAAACATAATTAATGCCCAAATTACAATTAATTATTTCGGGGATATCACAATACTCCCCTACTTATAAGATTTCGTCCTGGAAATCGCATGCACTTACCCCAAAATGAAACTAAACATAAATAACATACCAGAAAACAGTCCCGGGTAGTGCTGTACCATATGCCGCTCCGTCTCCCACGTAGCCTCCTCGACACCCCTGCGATCCCACTGAACCTTGACCATCGGGATCACTTTGTTTCGAAGTCTGCGATCAGCTCTATCCAGAATCCGGACTGGCCGTTCCTCATAGGATACATCAGAGTCTAACTGTACCTCAGAAGGCTGCAATACATGTGACGGATACGGCTCATACTTCCGCAACATAGACACATGGAACACATCATGTATACCAGACAAAGAAGGTGGCGGGGCCAGTCGGTAAGCTAAGGTGCCAATGTGCTGCAAGATCTCGTACGGCCCAACATACCTCGGAGACAGTTTCCCGCGCATTCCAAATCGCACCACACCTCTGAAAGGTGAGATCTTCAAGAAGACCTTATCCCCCAACTGAAACTCCAACGGTCTCCGCCGTTTATTCGCATAAGCTGCCTGTCTGTCCTGGGCTGCTTTCATTTTCTGCCTTATCACCTTTATCTTCTCTTCCATTTCTCGAACCAGTTCCAGTCCTCCGACCGATTTACGGTCCAAGTCATCCCAACACAAGGGGGATTTACACCGTCTGCCATAAAGGGCCTCAAAAGGAGCCATCTGAAAGCTTGCCTGGTAGCTATTATTATAAGAGAACTCTACCAAGGCCACTGAGTCCTGCCATGAAATATCGAACTCCAATACGCAAGCCCTCAACATATCCTCGAGCGTTTGGATAGTACGCTCGGTCTGGCCATATGTCTGAGGATGATATGCAGTGCTCAATCTAACTTCAGTTCCCAAAGCTGGCTGAAGACCCTCCCAAAAATGAGATGTGAATCGTGGATCTCGATCCGACACTATGGAAATTGGGATCCCGTGCAATCTTACCACATCTCGAATATACAACTGAGCCATCCTCAAATAGGTGAAGGTCATACTATAAGGAATGAAGTGAGCCACTTTGGTCAATATGTCCACAATCACCCAAATGGCATCAAAACCTGAGGCACTCCTCGGCAAGTGAGTCACGAAGTCCATGGAAATGTGTTCCCACTTCCACTTTGGTATCTCCAAGCTTTTCAACTCGCCGCCAGGTCTCTGCCTCTCTGCCTTTACCTGCTGGCAGATCAAGCACCTCTTAACAAAAGCGACGACATCACACTTCATTCTTTTCCACCAAAACTGATCACGTAGATCCTTATACATCTTCTTCCTGCTTGGGTGGATACTAAGTCTGCTACTATGAGCTCGCTCCAAGATCTCTCTACGCAACTCCGGCGTACTCGGAACCACCCAACGGCTACACAATCTCAAGGATCCGTCCTCAGCCACTCTGAACTTCGATGGCTGACCAAGATGCAATAATGATAGCCATCTCTGAACCTCATCATCTGACTTCTGAGCTCTCCTGATATTCTCATAGATATCTGGCCCAGCTAATAAGGTCGATACATACACAGGTGATGTATCTATGTCAAAATCATAGCCCAGATGGCAATAGGAAGTCATCATGGCTGACAAATGGATGACGTCCTCAACAGTACTCTTCACTTTCCGGCTCAAGGCGTCTGCTGTCAAGTTAGCTTTTCCAGGATGGTACTCAATCTCACAATCATAGTCCTTGAGTAAGTCCATCCATATTCTCTGCCTCATGTTCAGCTCTGCCTGAGTGAATAAGAACTTCAGGCTCTTATGGTCCGTGTAAATGGTAAACGACGTACCATACAAATAATGCCTCCAAATCTTCAGGGCGGAGATGATAGCCGCCAATTCCAAGTCATGGACTGGATATCTAGTCTCATGCGGTTTCAACTGCCTCGATGCATAAGCTACCACATGCTTATCTTGCATCAATACACACCCAAGGCCCTGAAGCGATGCATCAGTATAGAGGACAAACCTAGTGTTCTCCGTAGGAATCACCAACACAGGCGCCGTCGTCAACCGGTGTTTCAACTCCTGGAAGCTCTCCTCACAAGCTTTTGACCAAAAGAATGGTACTCCTTTCTGGGTCAACTGTGTCAACGGCTTGGCGATCTTTGAAAATCCCTCGACGAAGCGTCGATAATAACCGGCCAAACCAAGGAAGCTCCGTATCTCGGGCACAGAAGTGGGTGCAGCCCACTCCATCACAGCCTCAATCTTCCTGGGATCCACCGATATCCCACTGCTAGATATGACATGCCCCAGAAACACTACACTGCTCAACCAAAACTCACACTTGCTGAGCTTGGCATACAACTGGTGTTCTCTGAGAATCTGGAGTACTGTCCTCAAGTGTTTCGCATGCTCTTACTCACTCCGAGAGTAGATGAGTATGTCGTCAATAAATACAATGACGAACTGATCAAGATATGGTTGAAACACTATGTTCATCAAGCTCATAAAGACCGCTGGGGCGTTCGTCACACCGAACGGCATCACTAGGAACTCATAGTGCCCATATCGAGTCCGAAATGTTGTCTTCTGCACATCCTCCTCTCTGACCTGAATCTGGTGATACCCTGACCTCAAATCAATCTTGTTATACAGCTTTGTGCCTTGCAACTGATCAAACAAGTCGTCAATCCTCGGGAGAGGATACTTGTTCTTCACTGTGGCCTTATTCAGTTGCCGGTAATCGATGCACATTCGCATCGAACCATCCTTCTTCTTTACAAAGAGAACCGGTGCGCCCCATGGCGATACGCTAGGGTGTATTATCCTTTGTCAAGGAGTTCCTGCAACTGCTCCTTCAATTCCCTTAACTCCACCGGTGCCATCCTGTAAGGTGCACGAGAGATATCGGATGTCCCCGGTAATAACTCAATCCCATACTCGACTTCTCCGGTGGGAATCCTGGGATCTCCTCCGGGAACACATCAGCAAACTCTGCTACCACTGGTACATCCTCAACTCTCAACTCTTTATTCTTTCCCGATGTGTCCACGCCATAGATGAGATAGCCCGTGTGACCACGTTCCAACAACTGGGACATTTTGATTGCCGAAATCAACAGAATCTTTGCACGAGACCCGTTGCCATAAAAAGTCCACTGTATCCCCAAATCAGATCTGAACCTTACTATTCTCTGCCAACAATTTACCACTGCCTGATATCTGTTCAGAATGTCAATGCCCACAATGCAGTCGAAGTCTGACATGCCCAACACAATCAAATCTGCCTTCAACTCATTGCCCTCAAAATAAATGAGGCAATCCACAAGAAACTGATCAGCAATAACACTTCTTCCAGTGGGTGTCGAGACCATGAGAGGCGTGGGTAACGAAGACGTGCGCATATGGTGTCTCTCCACAAAGCCAACAGATACAAAAGAGTGGGAGGCACATGTATCTATCAAAATAAAAGCAGGGTACGTAAATAAATGGCACGTACCGGCGATCACCTCCTCCGGGGCTGCCTGGGCCTGCTCTCTGGTCAGTGCATACACCTGCCCCTGGGACGGTCCCACTGTCTGACCTCCTGATGGTCGAGGCATAATCTGCTGCCTCTGATGCACTGTCATGTCCTCAAATCTCGGCATGTTCCCTTGAAAATCTGACTGTCCTCCCCTAGTGGGGCAATACCGAGAGATGTGGCCCATCTTACCACAACTGTAACAAGCAGGGCAATTGCTCGAAGAGTGTGGCCCTCCACAATTGTCGCACCTTGTCTCCCCCGATCTATTCCCTTGCATAGGCCCTCGGTTGGTCGACCAATTGCTCTTCCTGTTCTCTTGCTTCCGACTAAAAGATTTCTGTCCACTGAGTCGTGAGGATGAAGAAGCACCACGAGGCTTAAATGACTCTCCTCGGGGCCTCAAGCTATCAGTAACTTGCCTCTGTTGTGGCACATGGGGGGTACATCATTAGGATAGGCCCCAACTCCGATCTCCGCAAGTTCTGCTCTAGTAAGAGCATCATCGAAGGAAGTGGGGTTGTTGGTGATAACCCGGTCAAATAGCTCCGGCCGTAACCCCTTCAGAAAGTGCCTCATCTTTGCATGTCCGCTTGTGGCAATATGAGGGACATACCTCAGCAATGAAGAATAGTGCATAGCATAGTCTGACACTGACATACCTCCTTGCTTCAAGTTTGTGAACTCATCTTCCTTTATCTGCCTCGTAGCCGCAGAGAAATACCGGTTCAGAAACCGGGTTCTGAAGAGAGTCCAATCGACCAATACACCCTGAGCCCTTAGTTCCATCACTGTAGTCTTCCACCACATGGAAGGTTTCTTCGCTAGCTGGAACTCCGCCAATCTTAGCCATGCCGTCCTTGCACAAGGAGCGGACACAAAAACTTGTTCCAGTCTCTCAAGCCATTCCTCAGCCTCTTCCCCTGACTCTGTCCCCTCAAACATAGGCGGGTGGAAGGTCAGAAACTGAGTCAAACTGAGCTCAGCAGGTAGTAACAACTGAACCACTGGTTCCACACCTACAGCTGGTGGAGGTAAAGGGTTTGTTTGACCAATGCTCGCATTAACACTGCCAACGTCACCTACCTCTTCATTGAGGTTCCCCAAGTTCATAGCCGCCATGCTGTAACACAAGGGTTAACAACAATTCCAAACAACAATATATATGTCATGCCGTTAGGTAACAGGAATGAAAATAAGCATGTTAGTATAACAGTATATATCATCAATATGCACCACATGCATAAACATGCCCCAAATGTAAGCACCTAGCCAATCATGCTAATGCTACCCTTCACTCGTTCCCGGGTTCTCTAACCACTGCTCTGATACCACTAATGTAGGGACCCTAGTTCCTTAAATGCGGATGAAAGGCATAAAATAGAGCTAACATGTATTATCATAGTTTAATAATTCGTGTTGAGACTTTGAGCCTTAAGAATTACATGGCAAGTTAAGGACTATGCAATGGATTAATTACATTTTTAAACAAATGAATGTTATCCCCTATAGTTTTACACTACTCCTAGAGTAGATACTATACAAAAATAATCTAGTCCTTCCTATCAAAAGCGTTCTTCACGAGCTCACCGCCTCAACCCGCCTTAGCCCCTTTTTCATGCTAAAATGTACCTACAAGGACAACCCCCAAAACATGAGCATATAATAATCCATATTCAACACAATATGAATATAAGGTGTAAATGCATAAACCGTAATAAAATACTTCCTGCTTTTCCCATGCATTTTAAACGCTCCCTTTTTGGTTGTCCCTGTACCATAACTCATGAGTATAATCAAAAGATTATTTAATGGTTCACACATGTCATGACATAACACCATTCCATATTCATCAATACCAATCCCTAGTCTGTTCATCACAATGTATTTTAATGCCCCTCGCTTCACATATAAGCGGCATAGAATAACCTCGCTTCAATGGACATGCGGTACTCCCACCCCCCGCTTCACATTTTATCGGCAAATATTCTTTCCTCTCCTCATATGATAACCACGCTTCAATGTGACATGCGGCACTCCCACCCCTCGCTTCACATTTAGCGGCACCAAATAAATAGCGGCAATCATTAAAATCATCAAGGTGATAACCATGACTCATGGGATGTGCACCAATAATCAGTATATGCATATACAATCATCATGCATAACTCAACATGTATTTGCATCCACTATGCACAATTCCATATATACTCGCATCTACAATGCATAATCAATGAGTATAATATATACATGTACCGTTGGGTGCCCGTACGTCTTCTACGTACCTTTCCAAAAGTGGAATTTGATATGGCTTCACTTCCTTGGTTGCGTCGCCACCTGGGATGGTTCTACACAATCACACAACCCCATATTAGAAGCCAAATAATAGCCAAATACCAAAAATTCGTCAAAAAAAATCCATTTCCCAAAATTCTGCTGCTGGCGATCGATCGCGAGCCTTACCGATCGATCGCCTTGACATGGCGATCGATCGCCAGACTTCATTGGTTCGCGGCGATCGATCGTCTAGACCCTATTTTTGCACTGTCCTTCGGCGATCGATCACGCCATTTACAGCGATCGATCGCCACAGCCTGTACACGCGATTTCACCATTTTTATGCCAAAATTTCTTCCCCATTCCTACCAACACATACACCAACAAACCAATAACATAAAAACACTATAAACCTTCAACAAACATCACAATACTACCCACAAATCCAACATCCAACCAAAATAATACCAATCCCAACAAACCCATTTCAAAAACTCAAATAGCAACCCAAATCAAAATAAATCCTTACAAAAACAACAAGGAAGGATATATACCCTTCCTAGACCTCAAATCTTACCAAGAATCACACCAATGAAGTTTTTGCAAAGATTTCTCTTCTACTTTGAAGCCAAAATCGAAAATAGGGGAAAGGGGTTAGGGTTGGGAGAGAAATTGGGGATTTTGTAAAGTGATGGGTAAAGGTGGGTAATTCGGTTATAAGGGTTAATTAAAAATTGTACCCCAAAAATTAACATGATGTATAAAATACCCCAACATGGTATTTTAAAAGCATTTTACCAACATGCACCCAAAACCTCAATTAAATTCATGCTTTCCAATTAATTGTCAACCATAACAATTAAATCATGCTAATACCCAATTCTCCCAACATGCACAACATGCACCCTGAAATGCACTCACGGGTCACGCCTACCATGTGACTAAGCATTTCATCAAGATAATTAATTCCAACACATAAATTAATTATCACCATATTTAATCATATAAACATAATTAATGCCCAAATTGTAATTAATTATTTCAGGGATATCACACAAGATAATATAGATACATTCCGGGTGTGATACATCAGACAATAGAGAGAGGAGGCTCGCATACCAGATAACCAAAATCACAATGAAATGAAACAATAAAAACCTAAACATTCACCTATACACATTTGTAAAGGCCCGCAAGCATATGAAAGCTAGAAGTTTTCATAGAGCGTATGCGATATTGAATGTTAAATGAGTGCATGACCATTGACATTACATTTTAATATTAGGTTCAATATAATTTGACCAAAGTATATTGGATAGCATAGGAAAACTCGTCATCTTAGAACGTAGAATTCGAAGTCTTAACTAATAGAAGAATTGTGGAGTATTACATCGGTGAACCGAAGTCTTGATATTCGTTTCTATTGATTTCATTGCTAGCTTGTTTGGTTTGGCTAATTTTCTGGGTTTATTATAATTAAGTTTCACTCAATAATCGTAGGCTAAATATAGTTAGACTAATTAAATTTGGTAATTGCTACTAGTCAATGTGGGTACGATATCCCTACTTTCATATCATCATACTAAAACTTGACACCATGCACTTGCGGTATAAAATCGCTACACTGAAGATAATTTTTTCATAAATAAGCGATCAAGTTTTTGGCGTCGTTGCCGGGGACTAGTTTAAGTAATATCATAGGAGATTAGTTGACTGTAATTTAGCAATTTTTCTTATTATTATTATTATTTCTGTTACATCTTATACTATTTCACTATTGTTGTTTCTTCCTTGTTTTGACTTTTGTAGGTAGTTGTCTTCGTCGTGCATGCTACGGAGTGACAACCCTATATTAGAGTCACTCGACTTAGAGATTGAACGAACTTGCCGTAGAATTCGGAGAGAAGCTCGAGCGATGGCTGAGAACAACCAAGGAGGGAATGGTGGACGTGAGCAACATAACCAGGAAGTGCCAATTACAAGATCCATGATGGACTATGCACAACCAACTTTTCAAGGCACTATGTCTAGCATCACTAGACCGAGGATTCAGGATAATAACTTCGAGATCAAGCCTGCCATAATTAAAATGATTCGACACTCGGTGTAATTCGTAGGATTGGCCACTGATGATCACAATGCCCACGTCTCCACCTTTTTGGAAATATGCGATACTTTCAAGCACAATGGTGTCACTTGCCGATGCCATCAGGTTACGCCTTTTCCCTTTTTCTTTAAAAGGTAAAGCTAAGAGCTGGTTAAATTCATTGCCAGCAGGATCGATCACTACTTGGGATGAGATGGCTCAAGCCTTCTTATCCAAATACTTTCCTCCTTCCAAGACGGCTAAGATGCGAAATGACATCACCACATTCATGCAAAATGATCCTGAGACATTGTATGAAGCTCTTTGACCGCTTTATTTTTAAACAAAAGATATTTCAAAGAATAGTGTGAAGCGATTCTACCGCAAGTGCACGGTTGTCAAGTTTTAGTATAATGAAAATTAAGTACGGGTTGTCGAATCCACAGGGACTAACGTATAAGTACCAAATAAGATTAATAAAATTATATTTAGCCTATGATTAACAAAGGTGATTATCTAATGCCAAACTAAACTAACGTTCGACAAACAAACAAGAAACAGTAAAATGTATGGTTCCGGATATGCGAAGGCAAGTTACTCGAGAAAATTACCAAGCTCGTTGTTCAACTATGTTATCTTTAATGATTCAACTGAATTCTCAAATTATCAACCAATTGATTTTTAAAGGTGAAAGGTTTTCGCGATTATTCGATACACTCTCTCGAGCTGTAAAGAGACTAACATTAATTAGAATAAGTCACTCTCGTGCACCTATTTACTAATATAATATTGCATAAAACGTCAACACCTTATAACTCTAAATCTTTCGATTCCAAGTTCTCACGTATGCGATATCATCTCTCGATCTCAATCGTAACATACATCATAAATTAATGGAGCGTGTTACAACGTTATCTCTCGATCTCGGTTATAACTCTCAAATTCAATCAAAGCTAGCTAGACTTTGATCTACACAAACAATTAATTTATGAACAATAACAATCAATGCGCTCAAACACAATTGAATCAATAATCAAACACAACGAAACTAAAACTCGATAAAATAAACTAGATTTAAGTCAAATCAAATACATAAGAGTTTAATTGTCTCTCGACCTCAAAAACATCAAATGGAATTGAAAATCAAAGAAATCAAAGTTTAGAAATACGATAAACGGCGGATGAATCCGTGCGTTGCACCGTGATTTCTTCTCTTGCTCCTTCCTTGCACTCCGGAATGGATTGGCTCGACTTTGGACGAAGAACGGAGATTGAATCTCCTTTGGCGGCGTTAGGCGGCGGCTAGGGCTGCTTATTTTCGACCTAAATCACGTCTGGTATCCTCCTCTTTTGATAAGGAAGTGATTTATCCTTTTATACCTCAAAAATCATTTCAAAAATGGAAGATAAGATTTTCCCGGATTTGCGTCTCGATCGATCGAGATTTGCGTCCGATCGATCGGTGCACTGTTCATGTCAGCCTTTGAAACTCACTGCCTTGCTCGATCGATCGAGATTTTCTTCGGATCGATCGAGACTTTGATAAAATTAGCTCTGAAGTTACTGCCTCGCTCGATCGATCGAGAACTTGTTCCGATAGATCGAGACTTGAAATTCTTTTCTTCTCAGCACACTGTCTGGCTCGATCGATCGAGACATAATCTCGATCGATCGAGATTTCGAAAATCTCACTTCCTTAATTTCAACTCTTTCTCGCCTCGATTTCGCCCGTTATCTTCATATTAGCTCATTTCTTCCATTTCCGAACTAATTTCCTGAAACAAACGAATAAACACCAAAAAGCATAATATCATCCAGGAAAAAGTACGAAAAATGGGAAGAAATTACAGTTGAAAACACTTAAAATCTAAGCCTATCAACTCCTCCAAACTTAGACTTGATCGTCCTCGAGCAAGCAATAAGCTCAAAAAGAAAAGTTAAACTCGATACTAAGCATGAATCATCTTTACAACATACGTAAAAACTCAGAAATCCTACTTACACATCAATAAAAGTCATTCAACATTTAACAAGAAGCAATTCCTCCTAAGTTAAACAATACATCGCAACATCGGAACGTGCGTGTGTGCTATTGTCAAACATGAGTTACATATATATCTTTAAGATCAACATGTGCCATATCAACTCCTAGTCAAGATTACTTTGAACTACTCTACAAATTTACTATCCAGCACTTCTCCACTAATGTAATTATTCCCTAAACTTGGATCAACAGGACTTTACAAGCTTATAACGTTAGGCCTTTTGGTGTCGGCTACAAAGAAAAGGTAGGATGAATTCAAAGAAGAGAGTACAATAGAATCAGTTCAATACTTTTTTCGCACACTATTGAGCTTCTCTTCAACTTTTTCTAGCCTTGGCCACTTTGGGTCTTATTTAAATTTTCTTTTCAAGGCTTTTCTCTACATCTTTTCTTTCTCTTTGCTCATTCTTTTGTTCATTTCATTTTTTTACAATGAACTTATCAACATATAACAATTTAATACAATGAATGAGATTCATTATACTCCCTTAGGGGTGGGTAACAATTTTCTTTTAGGCTCTATCTAAGGTAGGTATAATGAGGTTGCCAAGAATGTCGAATGGGGGTCTAATCATATGCAATGCATATACCATTCTTTTTTCAATGAGGCTCAAAAGAGGACACTAAGGAAAGATGTATAAAAGGTAGGCTTGAAAGGCACAAACGGTTCAAAGATCGCCTAAATCATCTCCAAGTCAAGTTCCTAATTATAAATTTCGCCTCAAAGTGCTTTCTAATAAATTGTAGAGTTATCTAAGATGCTCAAGACTAATCATAGTTAACACAAATTTTCACTTTAATCAATACATACTTCACTCAATCATGATTCAAAAAGTCCTCAAATTATTCCTCAGTTTTGACATATGGTTAACAAAGGATATATACAAACAAGTTAAACATTTTCATGACTCCTATCTAGATGAGGATTAATTTCATCATGTATTACCGTTGCAAATCTAATTCTTCATTTCTCAAGACTAACTCACAAAAATTTTTTTTTTTGTTGGTACTACTCAAGGATGAATCAGTCTCAAAATTATGCAGTCATACAAGAAAAAGAAGCAAGACAAGTAGCAGAATGTGCAAAAGCAAGATATATACAAATACTCAAACCCCCCCCCCCCCCCCCAAACTTAGCATGTGAATTGCCCTCAATGAACAAAAAAATAAATGCAAAGGCAAAGACACATACCATGACGACGATCGTCACTGATTGTCGTCCTCATCATGCTCCGGAGGGGGAACTCGGTAGTGGTGCTCCTCGCCCTGATATGGCAGAAATGGTGGGTACTCAGAAGGTGGAGGTGCATGCGGATGATAAGGTGCAAAGTGTGGCTCCGGCGGGAACTGGAAAGCCCTGGGCCATGGCAGTGTTCCATGCACTCTGATAGTGCATGAACTCCATCTGACGCTGAGCTACCTGCTCATGGTCCATCTGCAATGCTCTCTGGATGCTATGAATGTCCCGCTGCATGCTGTGAATGCTCTGCTTCTCCAGGCGAATATCTTGGAGATCCCTATGAAGAGAGTCCAAAGTAACACGTGTATGTTCTGCAGCAGAGGATGATGCTCCAGCCTGTGTAGTGTCCGATGGTCGTGGGGTTGTCCTTCTTCGGCCCGTAGGAGGTGGTGGACCGTCCACAATGATCGGGGTCTTCGGCGGAAGTAGCTCCTCGTCTTCCCCCCATGTCACTCCGCATCGCTGACATAAAGCAGTGATCGTGGATGGAAACGGTAGTGCGGAGGTCGGTGGGCTGCTCCCAATCTCTTCAATGTGATCACTAATGATCTCGCCGAAGTCCACTTCATTCCCTGAGAGGATGGCATATACCAGGACCACTCTGTCTTTTGTCACCTCAGAAGTGTGGGTCGATGGCAGGACCCGCGAGGCGACAAATGAAAACCATGCTTGGGCCTCTGGCTTCAAATGCTTTTTTAGAATCAACTGTGGCTCTGCTTTATCATTCCTTTGCCAATCCACTCCCGGCATGCCAATTACTGCCAATACCTCATCGTAGTCGATCCTGCTATTCTTGAAAGATTGGTATGCACAGTTATTCAGGAACGGCATCCGGTAAATATTATTTATTGAAGCTCGATCTACCAACACATCCTTCCCTCGAACATAAACTCTTACTTGGTGCCCTGGTTTAACAGCTCGAAGGTTTGTGTAAAATTCCCGTACCAGTGGCACCACTGCATCAATAGGTGTCTGAACAAATTGATACCACCCTTTTCGCCGCACTGTCCTAATGACAGGTGATCGCTCTTATTTTAAACAGTATTTTCGAGTGTAGCGATTCTATACCGCAAGTGCACGGTGTCAAGTTTTAGTATAAGGATTTAAAAGTAAGGAGTGTCGTACCCACAGGGACTAGTAGCAATTACCCCGATTGATTAGAATTACTATATTTAACCTACGATTAAGGAGTGATTATTAAACTAAATTGACTTAAGCACAAAAGTCAACCTAAACAGCAGTGATGAATAATTGAAGAGAATTTATAAACGAATTATCAAGACGTCGGTTCACCCATGTAATCCCCCAAAAGTTGTCTATTAATTAAGATTCAATGTTCTATGTTCTAGGGTGACGAGTTTTCCTATTTCATTCGTTATACCTTGGTCCGGTTATAACGAGTCTAGCATTAACCTACAATAAATCACTCCCGTGTCTTTATTGAATAATTAATACCGAAAAACGCTTTGTGAAAACTACTAGCCTTCGATTTTGGTAAATCTATTGCTATCACACGTGTGCTAGATTTTACTTGGTCCGTCTCAACCTAAAACCCACGGCCTAATTTACTACGTCGTATCGTAATCTCCTATGGTCAATTCAATTACGATTACCAATATCATGCAAAAGGTAGCTAATCTTTTACAAGCATTAACAACATAAATTATGCGCAAAGATCATAGAAATTAAATCAAAACCGTTAATTAACTCAAGGGTTCAAACATGGGATCCCCTATGTCTTGACAAAGAATTTAGCCAACAACCATAATCAAATTATAATGCATAAACATGTCTTTAAACAAATTCAACATCAAAAATCTGATATAAAAATTAATAAGTTCAGAAATACTAAGATAACGAGGATGTCGCTCCGTGCGTCGCTCCGTTCTTCCGTTCCTTGCGTTGCTCTTGCTCTTCAATAAATTTTGGTGGTGCTTTAGATGGAGGAGAGGCTGCTAGGTCTGTCAAAAAGTGGGCAAAAGTCCTGGCAAAATCGTCCCTTAGTCTGATATATAGGGTTAACATGTGTAGGAAGGAGTCCCCTTTGAACCAAACATGGAAAGTCTTTATTTTTTCAAAAACTCTTATTCCGCGATCGATCTTCGTTCTTCCGCGATCAATCTTCATTCTCTACTGGACATTGGCGATCGATCTTGGTTCCCTCGCGATTGATCTTCATTCTCTACTGGACATTGGCGATCGATCGCGAATTCTTGCCGATCGATCGCCAATGTCTTCTGTTCAGCATCACTCTTTAAAGCTCGGCGATCGATCGCGATGTCATTGCCGATCGATCGCGAGCTGTATAAAAATTCCTCCTTCGAGATTTCAGTCCATTTTCTCACGTCTTCGCTCGGTTTGGTCCTTTTTCAACATTATTGGCTTATTTCCTCCACTTTTATCCCATTGGACCTAGATTCCTGAAATACACAAAAATATACCAAAAAGCGTAAAATCATCCAGGAATTAATACGAAAATCAATACAAAAACATAGCAAAATAAGTGTAAAATTCACACTTATCAACTCCCCCAAACTTAGACTTGATCGTCCTCGAGCAAGCAATGAAATCAGACTGTAGAGTTTATCATCAATACTTTAACAGAATTAACTTAACAACTCAAATGTAACAGCTCAGAAATCTCGCTAACACATCAACAAGAGTCAATCCAAAATTAACAAGAAGTGTTTTCTCCTATGCCAAGCAATACCTCGCAAAATTGGAACGTGTGTGTGTGTTATTGTCAATCTTGAGTTTCATCTATATTTTTAAGATCAGATTCTGCTAGTAAACTCAAAGGCAAGATTACTATCAAGTACTCCATAAGTCTACTTTTCAAGCACTTCTCCACTAATGTAATTATTCCCTAGACTTGGATCAATAGGTCTTTTTAAGATTGTAGTGTTAGGCCTAGGTGTTGGCTTCAAAGAAAAGATAGGATAGCACAAAGTAGAGAGTATAAACATGTAATGTTCAAAGTTCTAGCACAAAAAATGAGCTTCTCTTCTTTTTCTTTTAGCCTTGGCCACTTTGGGTCTTATTTAATCACTTTTTCTCAAGGCTTTATCTATCTTTTTCTTTTCTCATTTATCAATATTTTTTTTTTTTTTTTTTCAATAATAAGCTCATCCAAATGTAGCAATTCATGTGCATCCAATGAGAATCATTAAACTCTCTTTAGGTAAGGATAAAAAATTTTCATTTAGGCTCATAAAGGAGGGTATAATGAGTTTGCCAAAGAAATTGTTGAATGGGGGCTAATTTCCATTCTTATTCATTTAAGCTCAAAGGGGGACACTAGTGGTATAATTAGACAAGGTAAGCTCGAAAGGCTCAAACGTTCCAAGGATCGCCTAAATCATATCCAAGTCTAGTTCATAATTATAGAATTTCGCCTCAAAGTGCCTTCAAATAGATTCTAGAGTACTCTAAGATGCTCAAGACAAATCATAGTTCACAGAAATTTTCACTTTCCTATATAAATTTCACTCAATCATGACTCAGGCGTGCATCAAAATGTTCCTCAATTTTTGACATATTAACTCAACCCAAGATATTCACCAACAAGTCAAAATTTTCAAGACTCAAATTGAGATGGAGATTATTTTCATCATGTATTACAGTTGCAAGTTTCATTCATGTATTTCGTAATGAATAACTCAATTTTCAAAAAAAAAATAAAAAATTTAATATGCTCAAGAACGACTTCATACCACTTCTCAAATATCATGCCATAACAGTAGTAGCAAGAAAACAGCAGAACTCAGTAAAAACAACTACTCCCCCAAACTTAGTATGTGCATTGCCCTCAATGTACAAAAACAATAAGTGCAGTAGCAAAACACATACCTCGACGCGATCGTCAGTGATCGTCGTCCTCATCATCCCGCTCTGGTGGTGGGTCTGGGTAATATGGTTCCTGTGGCTGGTGCGGCTCGTATAGCTGGTAATGTTGGTATGGCCGGTATGGCTGGACTGTAGGCTGTGGTGGGAATGGAATGTTCGGGAACCCCTGTGCTAAAGCGGAATTCCATGCCACCTGATACTGCACGAACTCCATGTTTTGTTGATATAGTTGTTGGTGGCCCCATTGGAGTTCATGTCGTATCTCCTGCAACTCATGATGGAGGGATTCCATCGTAATGGAAGTAGGCACTGTAGCAGCAGATGATGATGGTCCAGGAAGGTGGCTGCTGCTAGGTCGTGATTGTGCCAGCCGTCTGACTGTGGCTGGTGCAGGATGATCGACCACAAGTAATGCCTTTGGTGGAACGGCCTCTTCTGCGGAGTCCCAGACAACTTCAGCATGCTGGCATAAAGTGGTGATCGTGGAGGGGCATGGCATACCAGAAGTGGGAGGGCCTCGAATGTAGTTCCGGATAGCGGCCTCGACAAGACGTCCGAGATCGATCGTAAGTCCGGTAACTATGGCGTATACCAGTATAGCTCGGTCCTTTGTGACTTCCGATGTGTGGGTTGATGGCATGACCCGAGCTACGATAAATGAAAACCAAGCCTTGGGCTCCTCCTTCAGATCTGATATCAGTAGAAGTTGTGGCTTTCCGTCAGCGTTCAGTCGCCACTGTGTTCCTTCTAAACATATGGTTGACAAAACAACATCCAAATCAACGTGATCCCGGCAATAAATAGTATAGTCGTCCTCCGGGATGTTGGGCATGTTATAAAGTGCATTGATCGCCTTTGAATCAAAGAGAACTGGTTGTTGCCGTACTGAGGCAACGTTGGCGTCAATTTGGTTCTGTGCCCGGAGGTTGGAGTAGAACTCTCGGACTAAAGGAACCACTGCATCTTGTGGTTGGCGAACAAAAGAGTACCACTCTCGCCGGAGTGCCTCTTGGATCACAGCACAGCCGAGCTTGCCCGTATCCATTCCCCGTTCCCGTATCACCTTTTTCTTCCGATATACTGCATAAAACTTTGCAGCTGCATTACTAATGAACTTGGAGGAGTCAAACTCCTCAGGAGCGGGAACAGCCTGCTTTGGCTTGCGCTTCGGTGCCATTCCGAGAATCAAAGATACAAACACCCCTACCAACCAATACAAGAAATAGAGCAAGCACAAATCCTCCAACCACCTATCCAAGTTAGGTGACTAACCCAACCACACAATAAACCTCACGAAGCTCTTCAATTTTTCCCCAAACTTAACAAGATCATACAATTCCAACTTCACCAACGTACAATTCAAAATATTGAGAACTTGACACCCCAACACTTAATTATCAATCAATTCATGGACCATGTATAGCAAAGCCAAAATACCTCCACAAATTTCGAAAATTTGGTAGTGATAGTCCTTAGCTTTCCATAGCTTCAAATTGTAGTGGAGGGTGCTCAAAAACTCCTTTTCTCTTGCTAATTCCTGTGAAAGATTGAGGCTTGATGTTAGAATTGAAGATATGTATCGAAAATCTTGAAGAAAATTGAAGGATTGAAGATGGATTGGAAAAATTTTGAGGAAAATTGGGGAATTTGGGGGAGGGTTTCGAATTTGAGTGTGTGTAGTGTGTGAAAAATGCTGATGCTGATTTTTAAAAAACGAAATTTGGGACCTCGCGATCGATCGTGAGTTCTCGCCGATCGATCGCGAGAGTCTTCTGGAATGGGGCGATCGATCTCGAGTTATGGAGATCGATCGCCACTTTTTAAAAATATTTTTTTTTTCTTTTGCTGGACTTGGCGATCGATCGCGATGGTATGGCGATCGATCGCCAAAACACACTGTCCGAAATTTTTTTTTTTTTTTTTTTTTTTTTTTTTTCATCAACATTTTTGCTCTCGAGATTCGCTCTTCTCCACCAACTCTGCAAAATTAACACATGGAGTCAATCCTTGAAACAAAATTGCAAACCAAACAAATTCTAACTAAAAATAATAAAAACAAGGAAAAGGGAGGAAAATTGTGTTCTTAATTTATAGTCCCAAGCTGGACTTATTACCAACATCAATTTAGGAGTCAAAATGGACAACAGTAGGCGGACTGAAATCATGTCCATGATAGTGCTTCAGCCGCTGTCCATTGACTGTGAATGTGCCTTTTGTCGGATCGTTGATCTCGATCGCCCCGGATGGAAATACCCTTGTGATAGTGAATGGTCCTTGCCATCGAGACTTCAACTTACCCGGAAAGAGTCTCAATCTTGAGTTAAAAAGCAGGACCAAATCCTCTTCCTTGAAATCACGCTGGCTAAGCTTAGCATCATGCCATTTTTTTGTTTTATCTTTATAGATCTTGGCATTCTCATAGGCTTGGTTTCTAAACTCATCCATTTCATTTAAGTGTAGGAGTCGTTTTTCACCTGCAACAGTTAAATCAAAATTCAGATTCTTTATTGCCCAGAATGCCTTGTGTTCTAGCTCGACAGGAAGATGACATGCTTTTCCAAAAACTAACCTATATGGTGATGTACCAATAGGTGTTTTAAATGCCGTCCTATATGCCCATAAAGCATCATCTAACCTCAATGACCAATCTTTTCTAGACGTATTGACCGATTTTTCCAAAATCTGTTTCACTTCTCTATTAGAAACCTCTACTTGTCCACATGTTTGTGGGTGGTAAGGTGTTGCAACCTTGTGGGTGACACCATATTTGCTCAAAAGTTTTTCAAAGAGTTTATTGCAAAAGTGTGACCCACCGTCACTAATGATTGCTCGAGGAGTGCCAAATCGAGTAAAAATGTTCTTTTTCAAAAATTTTACTACCACTCGAGCATCATTCGTGCGTGAAGCTTCAGCCTCAACCCATTTTGAAACGTAGTCCACAGCGACAAGTATGTAATAATTAGAACATGAAACTGGAAATGGTCCCATAAAATCGATGCCCCAAACATCAAATAAATCGCATTCAAGCATATTGTTTAAAGGCATTTCATGTCTACTAGAAATGTTGCCCGTTCTTTGGCATTTATCACAAGTGGATACATACCTGTATGCATCTTTAAACAAGGTAGGCCAGTAAAAACCCGATTCAAGTACCTTGGCAGCAGTTTTTGTTGGACCCATGTGGCCTCCTACCTCTCGGTCATGACAGTGGCTCATAATAGATGCCATCTCCTCCTCTGGTATACATCTCCTGATCATGTTGTCTGCACAAACTTTAAACAACAATGGATCCTCCCACATGTAGTGTTTAACATCAGATAAGAATTTCTTCTTCTGATAGAAGGTCATTTGTGGGAGGATACCACTAACCAGATAATTTGCAAAATCGGCATACCATGGTAGTGCAAGAACTTGGAACAGCTGTTCATCAGGAAATTTTTCATTGATTTCTTCCAGTTCATTATCATGTTTTTCCACCATATTATCAATCCTAGATAAATGGTCCGCTACAACATTCTCAACACCCCTCTTATCTTTAATTTCTAAATCAAATTCTTGCAATAGGAGAATCCATCGGATTAAACGTGGTTTAGCATCTTTCTTAGCAAGAAGATATTTAAGTGCCAAGTGATCAGTGTACACAATTACTTTGGATAGACAGAGATAAGAGTGAAATTTATCAAATGCAAATACTACTGCTAGCAGTTCTTTCTCAGTGGTGGCATAATTTTGTTGTGCCTCATTTAAAGTTCTACTAGCATAGTAAATAGTATGAAATACCTTATTCCGTCTTTGTCCCAATACTGCTCCGACAGCTGTGTCACTCGCATCACACATCAACTCAAAAGGCGTATCCCAATCCGGTGCTACCAACACAGGTGCTGTTATCAACTTCTCCTTTAATGTCTCGAACGCCTGCATACAATCAAGATTAAAATCAAAAGGTGCATCTTTAGTCAGTAAATGGGAGAGTGGTTTTGAAATTTTTGAAAAATCTTTAATAAATCTCCTATAGAAGCCTGCATGGCCTAGGAAGCTTCGAACCCCCTTCACTGATACTGGTGGAGGTAGTTCCTGTATCACCTGGATTTTTGCTCGGTCCACCTCCATACCCTTGTGGGATATTTTGTGTCCCAAGACTATTCCCTCTTGTACCATGAAATGACATTTCTCCCAATTCAGAATCAAATTCGTCTCTTCACACCTTGTCAGTACTAAATCAAGATTATTTAAGCAAGCATCAAAAGAATCCCCAAAGACAGAAAAGTCATCCATAAAGACCTCTAAGAATTGTTCAACCATATCATGAAAAATAGACATCATACATCTTTGAAACGTAGCAGGCGCATTACACAATCCAAATGGCATTCTCCTAAAAGCAAATGTACCATAAGGACAAGTGAAGGTAGTCTTCTCTTGGTCCTCAGGTGCAATAGCTATTTGATTATACCCAGAATAGCCATCTAGAAAACAATAGAAATCATACCCTGCTAGACGCTCTATCATTTGGTCAATGAATGGAAGGGGAAAATGGTCTTTACGGGTGGCGTCATTTAACTTTCTATAATCAATGCAGACGCGCCAGCCTGTGACTGTTCTAGTAGGGATCAATTCATTGTTCTCATTTTTAACGACAGTCATACCTCCTTTCTTGGGTAAACATTGCACAGGACTAACCCATGCACTATCAGAAATGGGATAGATAATACCTGCATCCAGCAGTTTGATGACCTCAGCCTTCACCACTTCTTGCATCTTTGGGTTTAACCTGCGTTGTGGTTGAACCACGGGTTTGTAAGCATCCTCCATCAATATCTTATGCATACATGTTGATGGGCTTATCCCTCTTATGTCCGCTACTTTCCACCCGAATGCTTTCTTATGCTCCCTCAAAATCCTAAGTAGTTTGTCTTCGTTTATACCTGTCAAAGACGAAGAGACAATTACAGGCAATGACTCACTACAATCTAAATAAACATACTTGAGATGAGGAGGGAGGGTTTTGAGTTCAAGAGTTGGTGGTTCTTCAATGGAGGGCTTTTGTGGCTTCATGTCCCTTTCACCCAACTCGCCTAGGTTGTTCCGCACACGCCTATTATGGGGAATATTGGCGTTCAAATAAACGACAGTCTCTTTCAACTCGACGGTCTCGCCCAGCTTTTCAATGTCCTCTACCAAGCATGCTTCCAATTCATCCTTGTGTGTTCCCTTAAACACATTAGCAGATAACACATCAATAATATCAACACTAAAACACATATGCTCGTCATGTGGGTGTTTTAAAGCTTTAAAAACGTTGAAAGTGACTTGATCCTCCCCTACACGGAGGATCAACTTCCCTTGTTGGACATCTATAAGTGCCTTTCCAGTAGCAAGGAATGGTCTTCCTAAGATCAGTGGTGTGTCAGCATCTTCTTCCATATCTAACACAAGGAAGTCTGCCGGGAAGATGAATTTATCGACCTTCACTAGGACATCCTCTATGATTCCTCGTGGGTATGTCACAGACCTATCTGCCAATTGCAAAGAAACCGTGGTCGGTTTTGGCTCACCAAGTCCCAACTTCCTGAAAATTGACAAAGGCATAAGATTTATACTCGCACCTAAATCACATAAAGATTTTGTAAATGAAATAGACCCAATTGTGCAAGGTATAGAAAAACTCCCTGGATCTTTCAACTTAGGAGGCAGTTTGTTTTGGACAACGGCAGAACACTCCTCAGTTAATTTAATCGTCTCATGCTCACCCAATTTCCTCTTATTCGACAGAATATCTTTCAAAAACTTAGCGTAGCTAGGCATTTGAAGTAAAGCATCAGCAAATGGAATATTTATTTGTAATTTCTTAAAAATTTCTAAGAACTTAGCAAAACTAGCATCTACCTTTGCCCTTTTCAATGCAGCAGGAAATGGGGGAGGGATATCTACCTTCTTGGGTGGTGCGATAGGTGCAGTAGTAGGATTAGACTCACCATTTTCACGTGTCTGAATGTCATTCTCACCTTTCAACTCAACTACGTGCTCATCGGCCCGATCTTCAGTTTGTGATCCAATTTCTTTTCCACTCCTCAATGAGATCGCCTTGGCTTGCTCTCGGGGGTTCTTTTCCGTATCACTTGGTAAGCTTCCTGGTGCTCTTCCCGCTAACATATTTGCCATTTGCCCCATTTGAGTTTCCAAGTTCTTAATTGATGCATCTTGATTTTGCATCCTATTCTCCGTCATCGTCATGAACTTAGTTAGCAACTCTTCCATACTCGGCTTTTGTGGATAACCCGGTGGAGGTTGTGGATTCAAGACATTCTTTTGGTTGGACCAAGAGAAGTTCGGATGATTCCTCCACGGTTGGTTATAGTTGTTGGAGTATGAGTTACCCTGTGGTGGTCTATTTCCTACAAAATTCGCTTGTTCATTAGATAGCATAAATGGGTTACCTGCCTGACATTCCGTGCTTGGATGGTTGCCTCCACATAAATCGCACGTGATCACTTGAGCTTGCATGGATGTCATGCTCAAACTGTCCATCTTCTTGTTCAAAGCTTCCAGTTGTGCTTGTATTGATGTCACTTCATCTACTTGATGCATCCCAATTGGTCTTTTGGGCACATTCCTTTCGGACTGCCACTGGTAACTGTTGGATGCCATCTCTTCCAAGAGTGTGAAAGCTTCATCGGGTGACTTTCTCATAATGGTACCTCCTGCTGCTGCATCTATCATAGATCTATTAGCAGAAAATAAACCATTGTAAAATGTTTGTACCTGAAGCCAAATCGGAAGGCCATGATGTGGGCATCTTCGAAGTAGATCCTTGAAGCGCTCCCAAGCTTCGTACAGTGTCTCCGGATCATGTTGCATGAATTGTGATATCATTGCGCATCTTAGCTGTCTTGGAAGGGGGAAAATATTTTGATAGGAAGGCTTGAGCCATCCCCTCCCAAGTAGTGATCGATCCTGCAGGCAATGAATTTAACCAACTCTTAGCTTTATCATTTAAAGAAAAAGGAAAAAGTCTTAACCTGATGGCGTCATCACTGACGCCATTGTGCTTGAATGTGTCGCATATCTCCAAAAAGTTGGAGATATGAGCATTAGGATCATCAGTATGCGATCCTCCGAATTGCACAGAATGTTGAATCATCTGAATTATGGCAGGCTTGATCTCGAAGTTATTAGCTTGGATCCTTGGTCTTGTGATGCTGGACATAGTGCCTTGAAAAGATGGTTGTGCATAGTCCATCATGGACCTTATAATTGGCACTTCATCATTATGTTGTTCACCATTCTCTCGATTGTTCTCAGCCATCTCTCTTGTTGCTTTCCGAAGTCTTCTGCAAGTTCGTTCAATCTCTAAGTCGAGTGGCTCTAATATAGGTCTGTCACTTCGTAGCATGCACTACAAAGACAACTCCTTGCAAAATTCAACACACGAAGGAATAACAGTAATGAAATCGTATAAACCGTAATAAAAATAATTATAAAAGAAAAAATGGCTAAATTATAGTCAACTAATCTCTTATGATATTACTTAAACTAGTCCCGGCAACGGCGCCAAAAACTTGATCGCTCTTATTTTAAACAGTATTTTCGAGTGTAGCGATTCTATACCGCAAGTGCACGGTGTCAAGTTTTAGTATAAGGATTTAAAAGTAAGGAGTGTCGTACCCACAGGGACTAGTAGCAATTACCCCGATTGATTAGAATTACTATATTTAACCTACGATTAAGGAGTGATTATTAAACTAAATTGACTTAAGCACAAAAGTCAACCTAAACAGCAGTGATGAATAATTGAAGAGAATTTATAAACGAATTATCAAGACGTCGGTTCACCCATGTAATCCCCCAAAAGTTGTCTATTAATTAAGATTCAATGTTCTATGTTCTAGGGTGACGAGTTTTCCTATTTCATTCGTTATACCTTGGTCCGGTTATAACGAGTCTAGCATTAACCTACAATAAATCACTCCCGTGTCTTTATTGAATAATTAATACCGAAAAACGCTTTGTGAAAACTACTAGCCTTCGATTTTGGTAAATCTATTGCTATCACACGTGTGCTAGATTTTACTTGGTCCGTCTCAACCTAAAACCCACGGCCTAATTTACTACGTCGTATCGTAATCTCCTATGGTCAATTCAATTACGATTACCAATATCATGCAAAAGGTAGCTAATCTTTTACAAGCATTAACAACATAAATTATGCGCAAAGATCATAGAAATTAAATCAAAACCGTTAATTAACTCAAGGGTTCAAACATGGGATCCCCTATGTCTTGACAAAGAATTTAGCCAACAACCATAATCAAATTATAATGCATAAACATGTCTTTAAACAAATTCAACATCAAAAATCTGATATAAAAATTAATAAGTTCAGAAACACTAAGATAACGAGGATGTCGCTCCGTGCGTCGCTCCGTTCTTCCGTTCCTTGCGTTGCTCTTGCTCTTCAATAAATTTTGGTGGTGCTTTAGATGGAGGAGAGGCTGCTAGGTCTGTCAAAAAGTGGGCAAAAGTCCTGGCAAAATCGTCCCTTAGTCTGATATATAGGGTTAACATGTGTAGGAAGGAGTCCCCTTTGAACCAAACATGGAAAGTCTTTATTTTTTCAAAAACTCTTATTCCGCGATCGATCTTCGTTCTTCCGCGATCAATCTTCATTCTCTACTGGACATTGGCGATCGATCTTGGTTCCCTCGCGATTGATCTTCATTCTCTACTGGACATTGGCGATCGATCGCGAATTCTTGCCGATCGATCGCCAATGTCTTCTGTTCAGCATCACTCTTTAAAGCTCGGCGATCGATCGCGATGTCATTGCCGATCGATCGCGAGCTGTATAAAAATTCCTCCTTCGAGATTTCAGTCCATTTTCTCACGTCTTCGCTCGGTTTGGTCCTTTTTCAACATTATTGGCTTATTTCCTCCACTTTTATCCCATTGGACCTAGATTCCTGAAATACACAAAAATATACCAAAAAGCGTAAAATCATCCAGGAATTAATACGAAAATCAATACAAAAACATAGCAAAATAAGTGTAAAATTCACACTTATCAACAGGACACTCAAGTTTCTCCATGCTCATTCCCCTTTCACGGCTCAGGGGTTTCTTATGATAGGTGGGATACAATTCAGCAACTGTGGCATTGACAAACTTTTGTTCGTCATGCTCTTGCTCCGAAGGAGTAGCCTCCGCCTGCTTCTGCTTTTGTGAAGCTTCCGCCTGCTTTGACCTCTTTCTCGAAGACATTTGCTTGCTAAATTAATCTCAAATATCTCCTATGAATGCAACTACACAACACCCCAACAACACAGCAATGCTAATACCCTTCAACACCACAAAACTTCCTCCAAATTTAAATCCTTCCTAACCCAATTCTACTACACCAAGTAATTGCACCAAAAGGTAAAAGCTTTGAGATTTGAAACCAATTACCTCTTAAAAATTCGATCTTGGAAGCGTTTGGCACTTGGCTTGGAATTCCCTTTTTGATGTACTTCTACCCAATTTGATTTGTAATTCTTCAAATCTGCGATGAAAATCTCATTAGAACAAATATTTCTTCTAAGATTTGAAGTAAATTGGACAATTGATGGAATAAGGATGAGATTAGATGAGAAAGTTGGATGAGGCAATTTGGGTTCTGTTGTGGAAAGGAGAGAAAATGTTTGATAAGTTTCTGGCTGCTGCGTCTGTGCCCTATTTTTTTTCAAACTTTTCGCTCGCTCGATCGATCGGGAAAAATTCTCGATCGATCGAGCGAGGCAAGTACATCAAAACGTATTTTAAAATCTTTGGGCGATCGATCGAGATGTTGTCTCGATCGATCGCCAACACCAGAAATCAGAATTTTAAATTTCTCTCAACACTTTCTCTCGGGTTGCCTCGCCTACATCCTTATTGCTCTTACTTTCACATCTGCAATAAAAACACACGGACTTATTCACGGACAAAATAGAAACACAACTAACATCAAAACAAACTGAAACAAGGAATAGAAACAAAATACGAGGAAGGAAGAAAAAGTTCTTAATTTATAGTCTCAAGCTGGACTGTCACCTCCTCGTCTTGTCAATTCGATGGCTCCTTTGGATTCTTTACAGAATCACTCGGGAGCGTACCTTGCGTCCTCCCAGATATCAACGTGGCCAACTGCCCTATCTGCACTTCCAAATTTTTAATAGATGCATCCTGATTCTGCATCCTTACCTCCGTCGATGAAATCAACTTTGTCATAAGTTCCTCCATACTCGGCTTTTGTGTGAACCCTGCCTGCGGTTGTGGGTTTAACACATTCTCTTGATTCGACCATCTCAAATTCGGGTGATTCCTCCATGGTTGGTTATAATTCGAGTATGAATTGTTGGGTGGCCTGTTACCTACAAAATTTACAGCCTCAAAAGATTGGTTAAACTGGTTACCTGCCTGACATTCGAAGCTCGGATGACCGCCTCCACACAGCTCACAGAAGATAGCTTGAGCTTGCATCGCTGCTGCTCCCATGCTGTCTATCTTCCGGTTCATGGCTTCCAATTGAGCCGAAAGAGCAGTGATCTCGTCCACTTGATGGACTCCCATTGGCTTCTGTGGCGTGTTCCTCTCTGATTGCCACTGGTAGCTGTTGCATGCCATTTCTTCCAATAAGCTATATGCCTCTTCTGGCGTCTTCCTCATTATTGATCCCCTAGATGCTGCATCTATCATCGAACGGTTAGAAGAAAATAAACCGTTATAGAAAGTTTGTACCTGCAACCATATGGGTAGACCATGGTGTGGGCATCTCCTCAATAATTCCTTAAAACGATCACACGCTTCATATAACGTCTCGGGGTCAAACTGCCCAAAAGTTGTGATATCGTTCCGCATCTTCGCCGTCTTGGAAGGGGGAAAGTACTTTGATAAAAACGCTTTCGTCATCCCCTCCCATGTTGTTATAGAACCTGCAGGTAATGAATTCAACCATGACTTAGCTTTGTCTCGTAATGAAAAAGGAAAGAGCCTTAACCTGATGGCATCGTCGGAGACGCCATTATGTTTGAACGTGTCACAAATCTCCAAAAGTTGGAGATGTGATTATTCGGATCATCCGTGGCTGCTCCCCCAAACATATCTGAGTGTTGTATCATTTGTATAATCGCCGGCTTGATCTCAAAGTTGTTCGCTTGAATCGTCGGCCTCGTAATACTTGACAACGATCCATGAAATGCCGGTTGCGCAAAGTCCATCATTGATCTTGGGTTCTGTGCTTCATTATTATCAGCCATCGTTCGAGTTTCTCGTAAACGCCTAAGTAGAGTTCTTTCTATTTCCGGATCAAAAGGCTCGAGAATGAGCTCCTCTCTTCTGAGCATGCACAGAGAAACGATTCCTGTACAAAACAGACAAAAGGAGACAACAAAATTACACAAAATTATTAACAAAGATCGACAAAAGAAAAAGAAAAGGGAAAAACAAGAACGCAATAATAAAAGAATTGGCTAAATTACAATTAACTAATCTCGTATGATATTATACATATTAGTCCCGGGCAACGGCGCCAAAAACTTGACCGCTTTATTTTTAAACAAAAGATATTTCAAAGAATAGTGTGAAGCGATTCTACCGCAAGTGCACGGTTGTCAAGTTTTAGTATAATGAAAATTAAGTACGGGTTGTCGAATCCACAGGGACTAACGTATAAGTACCAAATAAGATTAATAAAATTATATTTAGCCTACGATTAACAAAGGTGATTATCTAATGCCAAACTAAACTAACGTTCGACAAACAAACGAGAAACAGTAAAATGTATGGTTCCGGATATGCGAAGGCAAGTTACTCGAGAAAATTACCAAGCTCGTCGTTCAACTATGTTATCTTTAATGATTCAACTGAATTCTCAAATTATCAACCAATTGATTTTTAAAGGTGAAAGGTTTTCGCGATTATTCGATACACTCTCTCGAGCTGTAAAGAAACTAACATTAATTAGAATAAGTCACTCTCGTGCACCTATTTACTAATATAATATTGCATAAAACGTCAACACCTTATAACTCTAAATCTTTCGATTCCAAGTTCTCACGTATGGGATATCATCTCTCGATCTCAATCCTAACATACATCATAAATTAATGGAGTGTGTTACAACGTTATCTCTCGATCTCGGTTATAACTCTCAAATTCAATCAAAGCTAGCTAGACTTTGATCTACACAAACAATTAATTTATGAACAATAACAATCAATGCGCTCAAACACAATTGAATCAATAATCAAACACAACGAAACTAAAACTCGATAAAATAAACTAGATTTAAGTCAAATCAAATACATAAGAGTTTAATTGTCTCTCGACCTCAAAAACATCAAATGGAATTGAAAATCAAAGAAATCAAAGTTTAGAAATACGATAAACGGCGGATGAATCCATGCGTTGCACCGTGATTTCTTCTCTTGCTCCTTCCTTGCACTCCGGAATGGATTGGCTCGACTTTGGACGAAGAACAGAGATTGAATCTCCTTCGGCGGCGTTAGGCGGTATCTAGGGCTGCTTATTTTCGACCTAAATCACGTCTGGTATCCTCCTCTTTTGTTATGGAAGTGATTTATCCTTTTATACCTCAAAAATCATTTCAAAAATGGAAGATAAGATTTTCCCGGATTTGCGTCTCGATCGATCGAGATTTGCGTCCGATCGATCTGTGCACTGTTCATGTCAGCCTTTGAAACTCACTGCCTCGCTTGATTGATCGAGATTTTCTTCCGATCGATCGAGACTTTGATAAAATTAGCTCTGAAGTTACTGCCTCGCTCGATCGATCGAGAACTTGTTCCGATCGATCGAGACTTGAAATTCTTTTCTTCTCAGCACACTGTCTGGCTCGATCGATCGAGACATAATCTCGATCGATCGAGATTTTGAAAATCTCACTTCCTTCTTTTCAACTCTTTCTCGCCTCGATTTCACCCGTTATCTTCATATTAGCTCATTTCTTTCATTTCCGAACTAATTTCCTGAAACAAACGAATAAACACCAAAAAGCATAATATCATCCAGGAAAAAGTACGGAAAATGGGAAGAAATTACAGTTGAAAACACTTAAAATCTAAGCCTATCACTCTTCAAGGATTTACTTCGAAGATGCCCATGTTTGGCTTCAGGTACAAACATTTACAATGGTTTATTTTCGGCTAATAGATCCATGGTTGATGCAACAGCAGGAGGTACCATTATGAGAAAGACACCCGAGGAAGCTTACACACTCTTTGAGGAGATGGCTTCTAACAGTTACAAGTGGCAGTCTGACAGGAATGTGCCCAAGAGACCTATTGGAATCCATCAAGTTGATGAGGTAACAACGATAGCCGCTCAGTTGGAGGCTTTGAATAAGAAATTGGATAGCTTAAGCATGACAGTGACGCAAGCTCAAGTGATCATGTGTGATTTATGTGGAGGCAACCATCCGAGTACGGAATGCCAGACAGGTAATCCTTTTGTTCAATCTACTGAAAATGCTAACTTTGTAGGAAACAGGCCACCATAAGGTAACTCATACTCCAACAACTATAATCAACCATGGAGTAATCATCCAAACTTCTCTTGGCCTGACCAAAAGAATGTTTTGAACCCCCAACCACTATCGGGCTATCCGCCAAAGCCGAGCATGGAGAAAATACTTGTCAAGTTCATATCATCTACTGAGACAATGATGACTAATTAAGATGCATCTATCAAGAATTCAGAGACTCAAGTCGGGCAATTGGCAACCATTCTGGTTGGTAGAGCACAATGAACTCGACTGAGTGATATAGAGAAGAATCCAAGGGAGCAAGCCAATGTCGTAACCCTTAGGAGTGGAAAGAAGCTTGGTGATGAGGAAACAAAGGAAAAGGTTGAATCAAAGCAAGAGGATAAGGAGCAATCACAAAACAGGGGTAAGTCACTACGCCTATGACATCACAAAAAAAGGTACACATTCCTCTCCCATTTCCCGCAGCAGTTAATAAGGCGAAAGTTGATGCAAACTTTGCCAAATTTCTAGATATGCTTAAGAATTTACATATAGATGGACCATTCATTAATTCTTTACGGCAAATGCCAAACTTTGCTAAATCTTAAAGGACATGTTATCTAAGAAGCGGAAATTGGGAGAGCATGAAACTGTCTGTTTGACTGAGGAACTTTAGTGCCATTGTGCAAAAGAAACCAGTCACAAAATTGAAAGATCGAGGGAGTTTCATCTATTCCTTGCACTATTGGGCCCATTTCTTCTATTAAAGCGTTATTGGATGCTAGTGGTAACCTAATGCCCTTGTCTATTTTCAGGTGACTAGGATTGGGAGAGCCAAAGCTCACCAGGGTGGTGTTACAAATGGCGGACAACTCTATCACATACCCACTAGGAATCATCGAGGGCGTGCCGGTCAAGATAGATCAATTCTCCTTCCCGGTGGATTTTTTACTGTTGGACATGGAGGAGGATGTGAGCACGCCATTGGTTCTCGGACGTCCGTTCCTAGCCACTGGAAGAACCATCATAGATATTGAAGAAGGGAAGTTGATCCTCCATGTAGGAGATGATCAAATTACATTTAATGTGTTTAAATCTTCAACACACACACACAAACGAGCATGATTATTTAAAAGTAAATATGAGTGACACTTTGTCTGATGATGTGGTGCAAGGCACTGATGAGATGAAGGTAACAACCGAGCTAAAGATGGAAGAAGGCAAGAGCCATGACATGGTGATGCCAAGGAAGGCGAGAAACAAAAAAGATTCGTGCAGGGAGAGACAGTCAAACTACATAAAGCGCCACCACCTCTCATTTTCCAAAGCAAGCGAAAGACGTCATGGGTTGGACCATTCACAGTTATTACTTGATCGTGATTTTTTTAAACAATACATTTTCAGTGTAGCACGATTATACCGCAAGTGCACGATTGCCAAGTTTTAATATTGATAATTAAGATCAGGTTGTTGAACACACATGGATTAACTGTAAATACCAAATAAGACGCTTTCGACTATATTTAACCTACGAACATGAATAAACAAATAAAATAATAATAAAAATAAACTACTATCCAATCTAGAAAATCAAAGATAACGAGAAAATTCCACTAGAGAAGATTATCAAGACATCGGTTCATCAGTTAATACCCTATGACCCTCAATTGAATATCCATATATCTCTAAGGTGACGAGTTCTCCAAAGTTATCTAATACACTCTCTCGAGCTATATTAAACCTAATATCAATTTGCAGTAAGTCACTCTCGTGTACTTATTTAACAACTCGATATTGAATTAAGATCCGTGAAAACTTCTAGCTTTCGATTACTAGATATATATGGCTATCACACAAGTATTTGACTTCATCTCTCGATCTCAGTCTGAAATCCACGGTACGAGTTATTCGTTCCGTATCATAAAATATCTCTCGATCTCAATTACAATACTAACATCATTCAAAGGTGGCCAAACCCTCAAAAGCATTAAAATCATAACATACGCAAAGGATATAGGAATTCAATCAAAGTTTAATATAAAAGTCATATGATCAAACCAATGGATCCCCTAATCTTGATAAATAACTTTAGTTCAACATAAAAACTTGAAAATGTTGACTTCGTTCGTAGATCCTTGCTTCCTCTCTCGCTTCCTTCTCGATCGTCTCTCGAATCTCCTTGTTGAAGTTGTTCCAAAATCCAAGGATGTTTGATGGATGGAGGTGGATGATGGTGATATGGATGTGTGAATGGAGGCTCCCCCTAAGTATTAAAGTCTCCTTCTAATGTAATTTTCTTTCCAAATTTATAGAGGAAAGAGAATATTAAGCTTCCTTGTTGGACACAAACTCTAAAAAGAATTTATTTTTCAGAAATTTCGTCCGGACGATTGATCGACACTTCCTCGCGATCGATCGAGATATCTTTCTGCCACTTGGCGATCAATTGCCAAAATAGGGTGATCGATCGCTGAATTGTAAACTTTGTTTATTCAACTTTCTGCTGGCACGCGATCAATCTCCTCCTTCTTTGCGATCGATCGCTCCATGAAATTCTTCTTATGTGTGATTTTTGTCCTTCTTTCGACGTGTTCGCTCTGTTTGGTCATTTTTCATAATTTTTAGGTCATTTCCTCCACTTTTATGCATTTCAACATTTATTCCTGAAACATACAAATATATACAAAAAAACATAAAATCATCCAGGAATCAATATGAAAACCATTAGAAATTTAAGCTAGATAAGTGTAAATGTGAGGGCACGATCCTAATGTGGTGTTTAATTATCACACAGTGATTAATTTATGTAAACAACGGAAGATTTATTTCAAATGTCTTGTTAAATGGCCCTAATTTTTTTTTGCTTTTAAGTGTTATATATATAATGATATCAAAAAATATATATAATTCCAGTTAGGCCTATGGGGCATACCCCGGTAAATTTATTTTGTTTAAAAATCATATACTATTACTGGGAATAAGAAACCATACATAACCTGAGCTCGCTCATCATGGAGCTCGGTTATCTCGATGCGTCGTTGTAAGCATCGTCACCATGTCCTCTTGTAAAGCCTGTCATGTCCGAACAACAAAAGACATGACAGCCCCCACAAATGGGGTCAGTACCCCAGTACGAGAAATAAATAAATCATGTCAAATGACAAAGTATCATGCATTGCATACCATGTATGAATGCGATGTAGAATGGGTACAAGGAATCGAATATCAAGATACCAAAATCGGAGTCCAAAGGAAGGTATCATCAAATAATGTCAGCTCGAGCAGAGGGTGACAACACACGCACATTGCGCTAGGAGACTCATCCTATGTGCTGTGTTCGTCCATCCCTCGTGTCTAGGTCCGGTGACACGCGCATGACTACAGTCGCTACATATACTGCCTATCATCGTCGTGCTCGTCGTCCCCGACACTCAGAGTAAATCAACTCAGTCATAATCATGGATATCAAACGAATGATAGATCAATATGATATGCCCATGATTCATTTATGCATCAAATGACATATGCAACTCAATATATCATGCAATCTCATGTGAAAGTATATACAAATCATGTAATTTCACATATCATGCAATCCAAGACATTCATCATGTCATATAGTCACATAAGAATCATATAGTGACAATAAAATCATATCAATCAAGTAATGGCATAAAAGGTCATATAGTAGTATCATTGCACGCCTTTGCCAGACGTCATGATACAACTCATTTCAACGTACCTCAAACCGTTAGCTAATTACCAATTGATCATCGACTCGATCTCAGGATTAATAAACCTGGCCATAACTGTTCCAAATACAACATAATGTCACATACTAACCTTAAACGTATCAAAATAAAACTCACTTAGATCCAAAACCAATTAGCTAAATTTCAACCTACGCAACCGTAGAGATCGGCTCATAACTTGTCCGATACTTAATAAAATCACATTGGTTTGATTTAGTTTAAAAGCTAACTCAGAAATGAACATTTCATCAGTTCAACTCATCTTCAAATTCATTCATTTAACCTAGGTAAAATGACCAAGAACAATCTGCTGGAAAAATAGGACAACTCACCAAATTCCAGCCTGACCCATTTTTGTATAAAAATCATAATAAATTCATATGACGTACAAATGACTTGAGGCCAGTGGGAGAATCACGTAAAGCAAAGTACTAGAGTTCATATTCAAGTCCAGAAGCTAGTTCACTCATCTTGAGGCACATGCAAAGCAAACTATGCCAGTTTTACAAATACTCATATTCTGTTTTGACAGAGTGGGCGGTTCTAGGGAAAAGTGCATATCTTACACAAATAAACTCCAAATCATGTGAGGCTAGTTTCTAATGCAAGATAACTTAAATTTATACAATACGTATCTTGTGATCTTTAAGCTAATTAGTTCATCTTGATATACATTATTTGAAAAACGTACAAGCCTAAAAACTCGTATGTAATCCTTTTCCAGATTGAGCACTATGTGGTCAAATTAGCATAACGTATCCATATGAACTCGAAATTGCATGAGGCCATTTCCAAATACAAGCTAACACTGAATAATACAACTCTTATTAGAGCCCAAAACTTCAAATATGTAGCCATTTATTCCCATAAAATCGAAGAACACAATGCATGAAACTCGCATGCAGTGAATTTCCAGATTTGACAGATGTTGGTAAAATGACTAACTTTTTCATCTTAAATCCAAATTAGCTGGTTTTTGTGTCCAATTAAAGCTAACACAAAATACTACAACTTTTATAGAGGACACCATCTTCAAATTCGAACAATAAAGATCCCAAAAATTCGAAACATCAGCATCCATATTTACTGATTCCAAACAGAAAGAATTTGACAGCAACTTTTTCATCTAATACAGCAACATTTCCATCTAATTGCACAATAATTCGACCATTTCAGTTTATAATCTCAAAATATACATATATACCTTCAATTGGTCGAGATTTGAAGCTACAACACCAACCGAAAACGTCCGGCGCTGCGAACTACGGCATACCGCTGTTGTTTTGCTCAAACTTGAGTTTCTTGCCTCTTTTCTTGTTTCTTCTTGCTGATTTCGGTTTTCATCATCTTGTTCTGATACCGTTAAATGATGCTTTGAGAGGGATAGCTCGCGGTGCGTGGAGAATTGTGTAGAAGTAGTGGTCGATTGTGGAACATATTATGGGAAATTGGATCCGTAGAATTTTTAGTGACTTATACTTTTCAAAGGAATCCACCTAAGATTAGTATAATTTGTGTATGATTCAATGTCTAGGAATCCACCAAATGACAATTGAATTATTCAGAAGAAATCCATCTTCACTAATAATCAAAACGATTAATATCTTTCATATCTCCCCTTTCTTTGATAATACATGCAACTATTTAAAGATTTTCTAACACTTAACATGCATGAATCTAATTAACACATTCTAACACTTAACATGCATGAATCTAATTAACACAAATACACTTGTATACTTAACATGCATGACTCTAATTAAGACAAATACACTTTAACATACTTACTTAACATGCATGATTCTAATTAAGACAAATACACTTTAACCTAATTACTTAACATGCATGACTCTAATTAAGACAAATACACTTGAACCTAATTACTTAACATGCATGACTCTAATTAAGACAAATACAATTGAAGTGACTTTTGGCTCTTTACTTTCGTCCTTCGATAAGTTCAGATTATGGATCATGCTCCTTCAAAATCCTTATTTGCATGTAATATTTGATGATGTTTGATAATATTTGAAGGCTGGTTCTAGCAGGAATCATGAAGAAGATGAGAGGAAAAGGAAGTGAAGGAGTAACTTGATATTTCAGTTGCCAATTAAATTATCCAGATTCTTAACTAATTAATTATATGAGTTTTTATAATCATCGTTAATCCGGATTAATCATAATTAATTAGCAACGGGGCCTTACAGTAAAAACGACCTTATCACTACTGTCTATGCTCATGGAGCAATCAATGTAAGTGATCCTATTCTAGGCACTTATGTGGTCAATGATAAGCGGTTGCGGCACTACAAAGTGGATGACACTAATCCACATATTTCGAGTCATTAAAGCGTCATTGGTAAAGAGTTCAGCTTGAGACTATAAATCAATAACTCTTCCTTATACATTATCTTTGTTTTTTAATTCTATTTTGGTTTGCTTTTTTGCTTTTGTTTTTGATTTTTGGTAAGTGACTCCATGCGGCTGTCATATTTTCCCAACCACATCCCACCAGCTCGCGACGAAGAGGACGAGGATCACTGACGATCGTCGTCACAGGTACGTGCTTTGTCCTTGTTATTTTATCTGCCTAGTACATTGAGGATAATGCACATTTTAAGTTTGGGGGAGTATTTACTGCTATTGCGTGCATTACTGTTGCATGTCGTCTCTTGCTATTTCTTGCTTCTATTTGTGAATTAAAGTATGACTTGTGTCCTTGAGCAACAATTTTTTTTAAAGGAAAATGATTTCTACCTTAAGAAATGAATGAGTTAGAATTGCACTGTACTACATGATGAAAATAACCCACATCTCAACTAGAGTCTTGAAATTTTTTGACTTGTTTGTGAATATCCTTGGTTGAGTTAGTACTTCAAAATTGAGGAATAATTTGGACACTTGTGAGTCATGATTGAGTGGAGTATATGCTGGAAAGTGGAAATTGTTTTGAACTATGATTTGTCTTGAGCATCTTAGAGTACTCTAGAAGATTAGAACATATTCGAAAGGCACTTTGAGGCGAAAGTTTTTTAATTATGAACTTGACTTGGACATGATTTAGGCTATCTTTGGAACGTTTGAGCATTTCAAGTCTACCTTGTCTATATTAACCACCAATGTTCACTTTTGAGCTTAATTGAAAAAGAATGGAAATTAATCATCATTTGACTTTTGTTGATGAAACTCATTATACCTACCTTTATATGAGCCTAAAATAAATTTTATCCTTACCTTAAGGGAGTATAATGAATTTCATGTGTGTACTATGTTTTTGGCTACTAAGTTATGCACATACTACGTTTAGGGCTATTACAAGAAAAAAAAATTTCAATGCCTAATGAAAAAGGAAAAAGAAAGGCATAGTGAAAAAAATAGCATAGTTATGTGATAATGAACCATATGGACGTCCTCCATTGACCACATTTAATAAAATCTAACAAATCTCATGGTCATCAAGATTTAAAGAAAAGAAAAAAAAATGAGGGAGTTGAAGATGTTTTAAAATGAAATTTACAAATTATACTCTCTTCTTTGATATCCTTACATTTTCTTTGAAACCGATACCAAAGGCCTGACATTATAAGCTTGAAAGACCTTTTGATCAAAGTCTATGGAATAATTACATTAGTGGAGAAGTGCTTGAAAAGTAGGCCTATGGAGTGCTTGATAGTAATTTTGACTTTGAGTTTAATAGCATTATTTAATCTTAAAGATATATATGAAACTCAAGATTGACAATACCGCACACGCACGTTCCGATTTTGCGATATATTGCTTGACTTAGGAGAAAACACTTCTTGTTGTTTTTGGATTGACTCTGGTTGATGTGTTAGTGGGATTTCTGAGCTTTAAATTTGAGTTGCTAAGTTAGTTTTTTTTTTTTTTTAAGTATTAAGGATGACTCTACATTTTGACCTTATTGCTTGCTCGAGGACGATCAAGTCTAAGTTTGGAGGAGTTGATAAAGGTGATTTTACACTTATTTTGCTGTGAATTTTAGGTGTTTTATATGGATTCCTGGATGATTTTACGCTTTCTGGTATATTTTCATTGATTTCAGAAATCTAGGTCCAATTGCATAAAAGTAGAGGAAACGAGCTAAAAATGTTGAAAAAGGACAAAATCGAGCGAACACGTTGAAAGAAGGACTGCCATCGTGATATTGAAGGGTTTGAACTGGCAACCGATCGGCAGGAACTCCGCGATCGATCATGGAGCTGAGTATTTTGAAGAACAAAATTAATCAATTGGCGATCGATCGGCATTTATTGCGATCGAACGGACCAGAATATTTTGGCGATCCATCGCCAATTCTCGGTGATCGATTGCGAGTACTCAGATTTTGAAAAATAAAAGACAGAATGTTCTGACGATCAATCGGCAATTCTTCGCGATCGATCGTCAAACGCGAAAAAATCGAGATTTTATTTCTTTGTTGGGTATTTTGTGTCCAAACTCTGATAAACTCCTCCACCACAATAAAAGGATGGACTTGGACAACTTGAAGGGACTTTTGCTCAGTTTTATACCCTAAACACAGCCTCCACCTCCATTCAACCTCAAGCCATTAAGAGCAAACCGGAATCGAAGAGACGAGATGGCGCTACGAAAGCAAATAGTCGACACCTAGCATCTTTAGTATTTCTAAACTCTTGTTGTCGTTTATTTTTGGATTTTAGGATATTAGATTTGTTGTTAAACAAGTTTTTGCATTCATATTTGATTATGGTAGTTGGCTAATTTAATTATCAAGACTAGGGGATCCCTTATATGAACCTATGATTCAAGTTTGAGTTTTTGATTGATTTTTCTACAATTCTTTGAGTATGATTATGTTTTTAATGCTTTTCAAGGATTAGCTACATTTTAATTGATGTTAGTATTTATAATTGATTTGACCATACGATATTATAATTTGACAAGATAATTCATACCGTGGGTTTTAGATTGAAAATGACCACGTAAAATCTAGCACATGTGTGATAGCTATAGATCTACCAATATCTAAAGCTAGAAGTTTTCATAGAACGTATGCGATATTGAACGTTAAATGAGTGCATGACCATTGACTTGTTACATTTTAATATTAGGTTCAATATAACTTGACAAATGTATATTGGATAACATAGGAAAACTCGTCACCTTAGAACGTAGAACTTGAAGTCTTAATTAATAGGAGAATTGTGGGGGACTACATGGGAGAACCGAAGTCTTGGTATGTGTTTCTATTGATTTCCGTCGCTTTTCATTGCTAGCTTGTTTGGCTTTGTCTAATTTTCTAAGGGTTTATTATAATTAAGTTGCACTCAATAATCGTAGGCTAAATATAGTTAGACTAATTAACTTTGGTAATTGCTACTAGTCCTTGTGGGTACATCATCCATACTTTCATATCATTATACTAAAACTTGACACTATGCACTTGCGGTATAAAATCGTTACATTGAAGATAATTGTTTAACGACCACTCGCGTCGCCCCCTTGCCATGAGATGAGATGTTTGATCGTTGCCTCTCTTCTCGTCTAGCCGTTTGACGGAGATTGCTCGTGCAGTCAACATAGATATCACGCGAGAAGGAAAGAACTGACAATCGCGAATCACAAACATCTGCCCTCCGCTTCGTCGCGCAAGCACATCGCAGGGCGGCGAAGAACATTTCTCCATCGCTTGCGCCGCCTCACTCATGGGCGGAGAACTTTTGCTTCGCATCCGAACCAGTGGCGTGGTTGCAGAGTGTTGTGCGAATGGCTACACCCGACGGCCACGCCTCCACACCTTGCTACCACCAGTCCTTTTCCGGTGACAGGTTTTTGGGTCCTCGATTAAAACCCATTTTAATCAATTTTCTATATTTTTCAAACTATAAATTTTGAAATCCAAACACGATTTGAAAAAACTGGAAAGATCTAATAAAATTAATTATTGAATATATAAATCGAAGGGAAAACTTGCTCTAATACCACTGTTGGGTTTTCATCCCCCGGCATCACATCCAGACGCAGCGAAAATAACACAGTAAACAGATCTGATATGGGAAGGAACGATCGCGCTAGATTCATATAAAATTAATTATCAAATAAAGGCACGAAAATAGATTACCGTATACAACAAAATCAATTTGTTGTTGTGATCTCTCGAGTCCAATCAACCTGGCCAGATTTACAAGCACAACACAGTGCTAGTGTGATGTCAGTTTTTCTATGAGATAGAGTGTATTGAATGGAATATTATAACCCTAGAGATGAAGCACATATTTATAGTTGAGATTGAGTCACTAATGGACTAGGTTCTTAGAGCCCAACATGTCAACCATTGGTCAATTGACTTATATGTCATCTTATGCTAACAGATGATTGTTGGAGTGTAATTATTCATGCTTGCGAAGCATGGTGCTTGGACTATGATTTAAAATATTTGAGTTGTATTGTTACCAATCAGCTAATATTTTTGGCAAAACAACAAGCGTTTGATCATACAACAGTTATGAATTCTTTTAGATGATTATTTTGGTTTTTTTACCAAATAGATCTTTCGCTTATCCAGATATTCCAAATGTTTATCATTTAGATGGTAGCCAACCAAGGGCGGACTTAGTAAGGGCCAAGAGGGGGAACTTGACCCTCGTTGCCCAAAAAAAATTATTATTAACCTTACAAAAAAAATTAAAATTTTACCCTAGAAAATTGTAATTTGCCCCTTAAAAATTACATTTTGCACTCTCCCCCAAAAATTACCCCTAAAAGCATTTTGTCCCCCTTCTCAAAAATCTTAAGTCCGTCACATGGGATAACTAGTTGTTGTATAAAAGGTGACTATATTGAGGATACGAGAATTACGGGAACGCGTTGTGGGTATCTGGAGAGGTATAATATGCTTTGATTGAGAAACGATATTGAAAAGTAAATCGTTTTAAAATAAAAGAATAAAAATATACTTGAACAACTCAACCACATTGAGTAGATAAAAGTATGTGTTCCCCCAGGGGCATAGCCGAGTTGGTAAGGTCTGTGATGACGTAGGATAACTCCTCGACGCCAGGTTCGATTCCCGTGTGGAGAGCATTCCCTGCTGAAATATTGTGGGGGTGTGCTCTGGGGTCGTGGCCTGTAGGTCCTCTCCCACAGATGTCTGTCAGCTCGGGCACATCCCTCGGTTTACCTGGTGGCGGCGTTGATGGGCCGGTTCCGTCACCCAAGGATTAGTCAGGCGAAAGCCTGGATACCTTGTAAATAAAAAAAAAAAAGTATGTGTAAAATAAAGTATATAACTGATCAAAACTGTACATAGTTCATTGCAAAGCCTGAACACATAACAAAATGTAAATTAAATCCTAGAAACTATCATGAATCAGAGCATCGTCCGGATTTAATTCATACAAGTACCTAAAAACAATGCTCTTGAAAATAATTTTCGGATCATCAAGTCGGCCTTCAAATTTCTTCGTATTTCGTCCGTTCCAGATATGGTTGACTGTAGCAGCAAAAGCAGTCCAACGAGCAATATAAATGCGAGACGACCCTTTGTATTTCTTTTTAAACCATTTGAAAGCACTTCGAATGGTAAACATTGTACCTAATTTTGAGCCATACTCGAACCTATCCCAAATTGCCGAACTGAAATGGCATGAGAAGAATATATGATTTAAGCAATCCACATCCTGTGAGCACAATACAAAAGTTTTGTCAAGAACAAAAGATAGGTGGCTAATCTGTCGAAGCACCAAGCCAAATAGTGAAAGAATGTTTGGGCAGAATATGTTTTCTTCCGCTTCTGGGAGGGTATTTTCCATGTTATGTCATAAATATCCGGTATAATATCAACTTCGAGGAAAAATACTCAATATGTAAAGAAGTAAGTTATTGCAATTATATATTTTTGACTAATTAGAGTGAAAAAAAATCTATTTTATATCAACCGAATCATTTTGCTTTATTAACGACTTTTTTTCTGAGAGAGAATCATGCATGTTGATTAATTGCTCAACAATATTGTGCTGTGGAAGCGAGAACATCAGCTCTAGAAGCCACATCTTTAGATCTGACAAGTGAGTATCCATAATTAATAATTATGAGAATTAACGCATGACTGAAGCCAAGGGTTCATTGTTGCTGCCCTTAAGGGCACTGCCCTCAAGGCATCATCAAACAAACCGAAGCCAAGAATCAAGAAATTGTCTGCAAACCTAAGGTCAACTATAGCAGTAAACGTGACAATAATAGAGTAGAGCCAATTCCCTTCGCTTGGTCAAATTTTGCAATCAAATGGCCGACGCGTACGACAAACTAAATAATTGAATGCAACCCGATACTTTACCCATAAAATACTTGTGTAGATTGAGTTTGGATCCTATTTATGAATCGACTCAATGTAACTAGTCTAATATAATTAATATGTTAATTTATGTATTTTTATTTTAAAGATGATGTGTTTTAATATTGAGTTGCTACTGGTATACCATTTCAAGGAGTTTTATTTCTCTTTCCCTATGGAGTTGAATTCAAATAATTGAAAATCAATAATGTATCCATTCACTATATATAAAGCTCCAAAAAACCTGGAAAATTTCATCAGATATTACCAGTTCTGAGGTTTAGAAACCATTAAACCTTACTTATAACATAGATTAATTTTTGAGTAAGAACAATGAACTCTTCATCATCTTCTTCATATGATTCTTACTCATCGAAGTTGCTCCATTCGATTCGTAAGTTCCCATCCAAGAATATCATGAAGAAACCCATCGCACCATTGCCACCAACCCCACCAAAATTCTACAAAGTTGATCCCCTTGCCTTTAAGGATGTTGTTCAGAAGCTGACGAGTTCACAGGAGCCAAGAAACTCAACGGAAATCATTTGATAGTACTTTTGGGGTCCTTAGTCCACTTGGGTTCAGCTTGTCACCCGCGTTCCTTGCTTGGTGTTCGTCTTTTATTTTTAGCCCAACAACGATTTCTTCTGTGGAGCCAAGTTCAGTTCTATAATTAGGTTTCTTGATTTCTTTTCTTACATAATAATAAGATTATATTACTGTTTATTTCATTGTCCTGGCCGGATGTGGTAGAAAATAAAAGTTAATCAAGTGTAATTGTTACTAGTGAATTACCTATTAACTCGTTAGTTTACGAAACACCGCTCTAGTTTAAACAATATATATATCTCCTACTATGTATTTTTTTATGTCAAATCATAGTGGAGACGATTGTAATATAAATATAAATATAAACATAATTCTTGATATTGACAAAAAAAATTTATATTCCTGATATTATGTTTATATTCTAACAAAATGATGATTCTACGAAACAATTTTGATTTAATATAATGAATAATAAAAAATTTAAAACTGTGGTTTCAAATTAAATTATCTAAAAATAGCATCATTTATAATGCAAAAAATAAATGATCCACAGGAAATAATGCTTTAACGATTGTAATACTAGTCATGTAAGGTACCGTTTGGTTTGAAGGATGTGATAAGTAATGTAAAGATTAAAAAGTATGAAATGATTGTAAAAATAATGTGTGATAAGTTATATGATGTTTGGTTTGAGGATAAGATGGTTGATAAAATTTATTATTTGGTATAATTACTAAAATGTCCTTAGCATAATAATAATAATAAAATAATAATAATAATAATAACATTAATATTAATAATATATAATAACTATTATTATTTTTATTATCTAATAAAATAATAATAATTATTATTATTATTATATTATTATACAAAAGTACTAATAAAAATAAATAAATAATAATAATACTACATAATATATATAATAGATTATTATTACGATACAAATAATAATTATTCTTATATAATTATAAAAATAATAATAATTATTATATTTGAAAATAGTAATAAGAAAAATAAATAATAAGAGAGAAGATATAAGATCTATACATATAGATTATTATACATATATTAATAATTATTCTAGAAAGATTAGAGAGAGTAGAGATAGGAGGGGAGAAAAGAAGGAGGAGAGAAGAAGAAGAAGAAGAAGAGAGAGAGAGGAGGAGGAGAGAGAGAAGAGAGAGACGAGAGAGAGAACAGGGGGAGAGAGAGAAGAAAGAGGGGAGAGAGAGAAGAGAGAAGATCGAGAGAGAGAGAGGAGGAGAGAGGAGGAGGAGAGGAGGAGAGAGAAAGGAGGAGAGAGACGAGAGGAGAGGGGAAAAAGATGAGAGGAAGAAGAAGAGAGAGAGGAGAGGAGAGAGAGAAGAGAGACGAGAGAGAAGAAGGAGGAGGGGCGAGGAGAAGAGAGACGAGAGAGAGAACAGGGGGAGAGAGAAGAGAAGAGGGGAGAGAGAGAGAGACGAGAGAAGAAGAAAAAGAGAGGGAGAGAGAGAAGAAGAACACGAGAGAGAGAGAAAGAGGAGAAGAAGGAGGAGGGAGAGAAAAGAAGAGAGAGTCAGAGAGGGAGAAGAAGAAGACCAGAAGAGAAGAGAGATTTTTTTTTAGGGGGAGGAGAGATCGATAATATAGGAGGAGAGAGATAAGAGAATAATTGATATATAGGACTTTATTAGAAAGGGAGGGAATAACATTAAACAATTTTATATATATTAATATTTAGATATATAATATATCATTCTAATAAAATTATGTATATAATACTTAATATACCATATTAATAACAATAATATTAATTATACATATATATATACATATATATATAATAATTATTTTTATTATAAAATTAATATATATACATATATGTATTAATAATATAACCCATAATATATATTAATCATATACTATAATATAATCTATATATTTATTTATTATATTTTATTTTTATTATATGTCGATTAATATTATTATTTATATATATAATAATAATAATAATAACAATAATAATATAAATTAAATAATACCAAATACATTGTAGGAAATAAGTTGTACTTTTTGGAGGGAATTTCAAGTTTTGAAATAGTAAACAATGTGGGAAAAGGGTAAATATGTCTTTTTACTATAAAATTGGATTAGAATGTGATAAAAATGGTGGGATAAAATTTTTTATACAACAAAGTAAACATGGGATAAATAAGTAATCTAAAGATTAATAATCTCAATACTTAATCCAAACGGAGCCTAAAAGTTTAGAACTACGGCACACCATAATAGAAATAAGGATTTAATCCAATAAAAATTTCTCCTTTGAGCTTGTTCTACTATAATTTCTAGACTGATGAATTTAATCCAACAAATTTCTCACAATTGCGCAAAGCTCCTTCTCAAAATTCATGTTACACTATGTTGCCCTGCTATTGCTTGTAGATATACAAAATTAATGAACATAATTCAAGTTCTAAGCATAAAATTACCTTCAATTTACAATTCAGAATATCTTACTCATTGACCAAAATTTTGAAACATTATTATATTCTTTCAATCTATATCACGCCCCGCCTACGATCGCGCAAGAACAACTGCACAATGGGTTCCTGTAGCAACTAAATCGTATATGTCATCACTTTACGAAAATGGTTAACTCAAGTTGCTATAATAGTCCATTGTAACACATTAGAAACCATTTTAAACTTTCATTTTTGACTAATATGGCACAAGAGTATTATAATCACTCCTCCTACATAACGTGACATCCACATCGTGGCCTAATCCATTGATTTACCAGTCCCGAGAATCTAGAGATGACTTTTACAGGTTCAAGATGTGGCTCTTGTTCATGTAGAACTTTGCATCGTAAGCTCAAGAGGTGACTCCCACGTATGTAGCACTTTGTCCAGCAGGTTTAAGAGGTGACTCTTAAGCACGTAGCGACTTGCCCTGCATAGCACTTATCTCATGGTGTTCCTACTGATGATCGACTCTAATACCATTCTATTATGCCATGAGCCCAGGCCTGTGCAAGCGCAACTGCATAATGAGATCGTATAACAATTACTTCATATTTGTCATCGTTTTACGAAAAACTTTAACCTATTTTAAACTTTCATTTCAACCAAGCTAGTACAAAGTCATTATAGAATATCTTACCTAACTCACCGACCAAAATTTCGAAACATTATATATATATATCGCATGTCATGTAAGCGCTAGATCATACTTATTAGGAAAAGAAAAAAATAAATTAAGATATCTAACATAAAACAATGATGAAATATTTAATAAAAAACAATGAGAGTTTATGTAATATGAAATTTAGTTTTGAAAAATAATATTTAATAAAAAATTATGCATACCATATTAATTGAGAGACTCATTTTGACTCGTGCCAATTACCATCTTTCTACTTTATTAAAATGACAATAAAGTGGATGGCATATGCTCACAAATAAATATCTATATTGAGATCTGAGAACAAAGCCTTGACGTGAAAGTGGTTAATAAGCTTGAAAGATCATCCCATCTAATAGGTTATTTTTCGAGGTTTGCGTTCCTCTTTGACATTTGTGATCTAACATTGTGCTCTATCGAATCGACAAAACGAAAGAGACGATTTGAATAAGGAAATAATAGAGTCAGTATCAATAATAGAGTCAGTGTCGATTTACATCCCTATTTAAGCCCAAAATTCTTGGTATCTCTTTCTCCAAGATTACCGCGATGGATAATTTATCTTTAATATATATGCCTAATGAGGAGGAAATTAAGAAAGCCATCTGGAGTTGTGCGGGTTAAAAGTGTTATGGGCCGGATGGATTTAATTTCAACTTCTTGCAACATTGTTGGCCTATTCTGAAAGAGGATCTGATAAGATTCGTGGTTGATTTCTTTCAAAATGGCAAACTAGTGTGGTAGTAATCCATCTTTTATCTCGATTATCCCAAAAAGAGATAACCCAACAAGTATTGAAAAATTCAGGCCGATCTCTTTAATTGGATGTATGTACAAAATCTTGGCGATTAGATTATCTAAAGTGCTGGACATTATCATTTCTCCCAAACAGTAGGCTTTCGTGGGGAGCAGACAAATTTTAGACAGTGTCCCAGTGATCAATGGGACATTAGATGAAATCAATAAAAGGGAAGAAGTGTCGTTTTTTTATTGAAAGTTGACTTTGCTAAAGCCTATGACTCAGTTATTTGGGACTTTATGGACGAAATGATGGAAGCTATGAACTTTGATCCGATTTGGCGTGGCCGGATCAAGGAGTGTGTATCTTCGGCCATTGCCTCTGTTCTTGTTAATGGCAGCCCCTCTGGGGAGTTTAAGCTTGGAAAGGCCTTCGGCAAGGTGATCCACTATCACCTTTTCTTTAGTATCAGAGGGTCTGAGTGGCCTTTTACATAAAGCCATTGAACTGATCATGTTCCATCCTATCAGAGTTGGTAAGGAAGATGTTATTGTATCTCATGTTCAGTTTGCCGATGATACAGTAATTTTGGGTGAAGCTTGTTGGCAGAATATGGTCTTGTTGAAAGCAATACTTAGGAATTTCGAATTACTGTCTATTCTTAAAGTAAATTATGCGCCCAACTGGTGGGTTGATGTTTGGTTAGAAGATGCAGCGAAGTTGCTCAACTGCGGTATTGGGTTTCTTCCCTTAACCTATCTTGGAATTCGGGTTGGAGCAAAGCACAAAAGAATTTCGATGTGGCACCCACTGATTGACAAATTTAAGAGATGTATTAGCTGATGGGGTTCGAAGAACTTATCAATTGGCGGCCGAGTTACATTACTTGATGCAATCCTCTCCTCGCTTCCAGTGTATTTGATGTCTTTTATAAAATTCCAAAAAAGGTTTTAAGCGAATTGATTAAGCTGCAGAGACAGTTTTTGTAAGACCCCAACCCCTTATACTCGTCATTAGTGCCTTTATGACGTCATATGAGTATTAATAAAAATTTCATTCTTTAAAAGACTCCTTACATGCTTCACATATTATCCATAACATCAAACTCAGCAATAAAACTCAAGGTTCACCCATTATCATCACCATTGCACCACTTTTACATTGTGAGTTTTAATAAACATTTGGGCAGAGTCTCCCCATAAATTGAGCTATCCCAAAATAAAAATACGTCACACAATATAACTCCCAACCAGGGACAAATACACTACGAAAACAAAATACTGAAACTACGTAAATTCCCCGCCAGGGAAACCACCATCCTAAGAATAAGAAGACATCACAAGTGGGCTTCAACACCCTTATACAGTCCATATACATGCTTCCAGTTGCGCACATACGAGCAACAAATAAATGAATACCAATCTAACTGAATAAATAGCATATACTATTTACCCCCACTCATATACGCTTCTGGAAGCAGCATGATCCAACAAGCTCGAACCAATATCCCAAAGTAGCTTAGTAACTGTTGTACCTGTTTCAACAGAAACAGCCACCACACGGGTGAGCATACTCCAACTCAATAATCATTCACAAATCAATATACGAAATTGTAATGCAACAATTTAGATTATTCAAAACTCATAAAGTATACTCCCTGGTACAATTCCGAATCGGCATAGCTATCACGAACTGTTCCTGTTTCAATCTTATATACTTGCATAAACATCATGTTCAATATCATTATTCAAACCATGATACTCATCAATGCAATAAATATGACATAACCACAATTTATCATTTATACTCCAATCATGACGAATCTTATCTCGAAGGCAGCTCTACCTATCAATTAACTTCATTCTCAACCACTTCGTATATCGATCATGCCAAAGGCATCAATAATCAACTCGTATACCCGGATCACGTACATCGACGTATCCACCATTCCTGGTCAATCTTATACACTTTCATAAACATCAAGTTCAGTAGCATTATTCAAAATATGGTACTCATCAATGCAATAAATTAAATATAATCACAATTCAATATTTTATGCTCAATCACAACGAATCTCATATCCAAGGCAACTATGCCTATCAATTAATCTCATTCTCAACCAGTTTGCATATCGATCATGCCAAATGCATCAATATTCAACTCGTATACCCGGATCACGTACATCTACGTATCCACCATTCCACGTATAATAAACTCAATTACCCAACGCACTCACTTAGCCTTAAACATCACATTAAAAATACATGTATACAGGAATATATAACTACTGGGTATACCTGCTCGTACGTCACCACGTACCTGATAGTCGATAAGTAAGATTAGGCTATTCTTGATATCCCGAGGCTCGTGAAGTATCTATAGAAATTTTAACAATTCAATATCAATTCATTACAATAACATCAACATATCGATTTAGCCTCTAATCACATTTTAACGCACATTGATTCATAATTAAATCATCTCAATTATGAAACGACATCAAGTATGCTTTTCACCTGACTACACAACAATAATCTATTTAGCATTAATTCCCCCAAATATCAAAATCTGTCAATTATTCAATAATTCATAACTCTATCATTTAGCCGTTTCGACTACAACTTAACATACCGGTGTATTTAGAATTCCACAACAGTCAATAATACACCATTTTTAACTATCACTCTATAAATTGGCTCAATAAAAACTAACACCAAAATACGCAAACAATAGCCCTTACCTTGCTCATGCTGCATATATAATTTATTTCACCACAACCCGAACAGATTGAATGTTATGTGAAACCCTCATTCAGCCTCTCGATGGTTTCTGTTGCCAACAATATGAATTTGTCTCAACTTTAGCTATTATATATTATATTATTATAAGAGTCATTGATGACACATGTCATCGTAAACTTTTCAGCCTCTCGATGGTTTCTGTTGCCAACAATCTGAATGTCTCAACTTTAAGCTATTATATATTATATTATTATAAGAGTAAGAGATGACACATGTCATCGTAGGAACTCGCCACATGTCATGCATTTCTAGGTCATTTTCTGCATTTTTGGATCATATTTTGACAATACCTTCAACATAAAAGTTATAGATATATTTCTTATCTTCGCGTGGACAGCTAATTCGCTTAATTCCGACATCGTATGTGAAAGTTATGACCAAAACACTACCATATGTTACAATAAACAATTTATTCTGGACACATGATTTATTTTTAATTACAATCTGACCACATGCTTGCTCAAGTAAATTTTATAACTTTTTCAGGCATCACAATTCTACTCACCTTTAACGAATTTAGACCCCGAAATTCAACTCTGCAATAGATGTAAATAAAGCAGAAATACGCATACCATCAAAATTATGAACATCGGGGAGTCGCCGGTGTACTGGTGCATGTGCAACACATGTACAGTCCACACCTAACGTCATGTCCTTATTTGTGTGCATGTGCAACACATGTACAGTCCACACCTAACGTCATGTCCTTATTTGAATCACAAAAATTAAATCTTTCGATTTAATGCAAATTTTATATTTAAATAAAATTTCGGTGTTAATTAGCATTATACATTCGATCCCGGATCAATTGCACAATTAATAATTATTTCGGACATTACAATTCTCCCCAACTAATAAAATTTCAACCCCGAAATTTAAACGCATGCTTACCATTAAAATTCAACTGTAAAATTTTACGTACCGTTATACAGCTCAAGATAGTGACTTGGCCATCTGTAGGATCCGAACCATCATAGCTCACACATGTGCCCCATTACACCAACGATCACAAGACTGCAAATCACATCACTTTACCTTATTTTAACATTAGCACTCAATGAGCTATCATATATGCATACCCTTATTCATATGAATTCTTAAGGGATTAACATCATCATATAACCGCTAAATCATGCAATCCAGGCATATCATGTGTGTAGCAGAATGTATGATGACACATCAACAAATTTATCGTATAACTAAGCTCATACCTGTGTGGTTGCAAATGTATGCAATCTATACCAACATTGTCATATCGTACACCACCATTGTCTGTATGACACACGGTACTCTTGAGCCCCTAACATCAATCTCTCATATATCTTCTTCTGTATTATCTGGTGCAAAGTAATTACTAGAAAGCCCATTAGTAATTCTCACATACATATATCCACATTATACGCACCAACAACCACAGATCATAAATGTCAAATCATGCTCATTACAGTTCTCCCATGCTTTCAAGCATCAATGTTTCCATATTTCATCACCTAGCTATCATCTCGTATGAAGTATTTCTCAAAACATAACCACGTACCTCGTCCTTTACGCATTATTCATAATGTTTCCGTCATCAACCATTCCCTGCGTCAACAGTTTCACGCAATCCTCAACTCCTTGTTCCTCTGGAACATTTCAATATCCCCTTGAGCCTACATCTCATGTACCCAAGGAACAACAATAACACAAGGTCCACAGCTATCTGAAATGACCACATCATCAATATACATCGCTAGCACAATTACAGTACAGAAATACTCATGCTAACATAATAGCAGCACATCAATATTCATCGCCCAATGACGGCACCCTAATAGTCATTGCTAACACAATAGCAATATATCAATACTCATCGCCAACACTGGCATGCATAATCTCATTGCCATTACGGGCTTGCACAATATCATCGCCACTACTAGCATTCATATAACATCCATCATCACAATGAATAAAATTACATTCTGAAAACAATAAGATATAATAACACTTACTGTACACGGTGGATCCACACTCGATCCTTTAAACTGCCCCTGTTCTCAACATAAATATTCCACAAAATATAATTCATATCAATACACAATTGATATACTCATCATCAATAACATGACCGTCCAAAACTATTCATTGCCTCGACATATCAGCGGCATTCACAATATTTCAATATTTCAATCGTTTCGATATGATAGCGGCAACTATTATAAATCTCAAATCTCACCATATAATCATACCATCATCTCGCCAAGAAATGTCATCAATATATATCGGTATCAATCATACCCCGCTATTGCATCCACTGCAATAAAATGAGAGTCTGTCCATCCACTCGCTTCATGCTCGCTTCCACCTATACAGTTGATTATCACAATACGTCAAATCAACAAGGTCAATTTAAATTAACGTATATTCATCACCCTCCCTCTATAGTGGAGGCACATAAAAGACATTGCACACTCTAGTGTCGATCCCAACAATAATCACATCGCTCGCTCGTCAGGGGCGACCACATCACTCACTCGTCAGTGGTGACCCAATAACACATCACACACTCATCAGTGGCGACCCATATCACATCGCTCGCTCGTCAGCGGCGACCACATCGTAATTAATCGATATAGTGGCAACACCAAGCCTACTATACCACATCGTCGCATCATCTTTGTGACACATCGTATATAATCGATATAGTAGCATCACCAAGCCTACTATACCCCATCGTCGCTCCCCTACTACTGCGACACAATATATAATCGATATAGTAGCATCACCAAGCCTACTATACCCCATCATCGCTCCCCTACTACTGCGACACAATATATAATCGATATAGTAACATCACCAAGCCTACTATACCCCATCGTCGCTCATCATCGCGACCCATCAACTATATAATCGATATAGTAGCAATACCAAGCCTGCTATACCCACACGTCGCTCCCCTGCTACTGCGACACAGTCAACAATCGATATAGTGGCAACACCAAGCCCACTATACCCCATCGTCGCTCATCATCACGACCCATCAACTATATAATCGATATAGCAGCAATACCAAGCCTGCTATACCCACACGTCGCTCCCCTGCTACTGCGACACAGTCAACAATCGATATAGTGGCAACACCAAGCCCACTATACCCCATCGTCGCTCCCCTACTACTGCAACATCAACAACGCGCAATCAACAATAACAATAATAGTATCACATCGCTCATTCCAGCAACCCTCAACATCATCGTTCATATACAATTCTCGATATATCATAATCAACATTAAGATGAATATCTATACATGCTCGTACATCAACACGTACCTGTGCCATCCTGTAAATGACACACACATACCCGATTGTCACATTATCTGTTGTCATACTCCAACCGCACAGTACTGCCTGCCATTTCTTATTTTCAGATATCATATATCTCATTTTCTGATTTCTCCTGCAAAAATCAGATTTTTCAGCACTGCACATACATATACATAACATGTACACAAAACTCAACTCAATAAAATGCATTTATCCCTCTACTAGTAACAACATCCACTTATTATCAACATTAATTACCGTCAGTGATGTCCTTCATCATACACCTTAAAAGGCATTATCATGTTTACCTAGTCAAGCTAAGGATATAAATACAACGTGTTACCATACTCGAGGCTTTTCAACCATACCACCCTCATTGTATATGTTCATCGTATCTCATACGATCCTGCAATCACGATGGTTAGCAATAACACCAATTTTCATTGCTTCATATCATAAAATGCACATAGCAGGCGTCATGTCACAATGACAGAAAACTACAATTATGCAGAAAACTACAATCATGCATAAAAGTATGTGATATACATGTCTATCACCACATCCCTAGGCCATTAGACATCCCAAAGAGCTAACCACTGCTCTGATACCACTGATGTAAGACCCCAACCCCTTATACTCGTCATTAGTGCCTTTATGACGTCATATGAGTATTAATAAAAATTTCATTCTTTAAAAGACTCCTTACATGCTTCACATATTATCCATAACATCAAACTCAGCAATAAAACTCAAGGTTCACCCATTATCATCACCATTGCACCACTTTTACATTGTGGGTTTTAATAAACATTTGGGCAGAGTCTCCCCATAAATTGAGCTATCCCAAAATAAAAATACGTCACACAATATAACTCCCAACCAGGGACAAATACACTACGAAAACAAAATACTGAAACTACGTAAATTCCCCGCCAGGGAAACCACCATCCTAAGAATAAGAAGACATCACAAGTGGGCTTCAACACCCTTATACAGTCCATATACATGCTTCCAGTTGCTCACATACGAGCAACAAATAAATGAATACCAATCTAACTGAATAAATAGCATATACTATTTACCCCCACTCATATACGCTTCTGGAAGCAGCATGATCCAACAAGCTCGAACCAATATCCCAAAGTAGCTTAGTACCTGTTGTACCTGTTTCAACAGAAACAGCCCCCACACGGGTGAGCATACTCCAACTCAATATTCATTCACAAATCAATATACGAAATTGTAATGCAACAATTTAGATTATTCAAAACTCATAAAGTATACTCCCTGGTACAATTCCGAATCGGCATAGCTATCACGAACTGTTCCTGTTTCAATCTTATATACTTGCATAAACATCATGTTCAATATCATTATTCAAACCATGATACTCATCAATGCAATAAATATGACATAACCACAATTTATCATTTATACTCCAATCATGACGAATCTTATCTCGAAGGCAGCTCTACCTATCAATTAACTTCATTCTCAACCACTTCGTATATCGATCATGCCAAAGGCATCAATAATCAACTCGTATACCCGGATCACGTACATCGACGTATCCACCATTCCTGGTCAATCTTATACACTTTCATAAACATCAAGTTCAGTAGCATTATTCAAAATATGGTACTCATCAATGCAATAAATTAAATATAATCACAATTCAATATTTTATGCTCAATCACAACGAATCTCATATCCAAGGCAACTATGCCTATCAATTAATCTCATTCTCAACCAGTTTGCATATCGATCATGCCAAATGCATCAATATTCAACTCGTATACCCGGATCACGTACATCTACGTATCCACCATTCCACGTATAATAAACTCAATTACCCAACGCACTCACTTAGCCTTAAACATCACATTAAAAATACATGTATACAGGAATATATAACTACTGGGTATACCTGCTCGTACGTCACCACGTACCTGATAGTCGATAAGTAAGATTAGGCTATTCTTGATATCCCGAGGCTCGTGAAGTATCTATAGAAATTTTAACAATTCAATATCAATTCATTACAATAACATCAACATATCGATTTAGCCTCTAATCACATTTTAACGCACATTGATTCATAATTAAATCATCTCAATTATGAAACGACATCAAGTATGCTTTTCACCTGACTACACAACAATAATCTATTTAGCATTAATTCCCCCAAATATCAAAATCTGTCAATTATTCAATAATTCATAACTCTATCATTTAGCCGTTTCGACTACAACTTAACATACCGGTGTATTTAGAATTCCACAACAGTCAATAATACACCATTTTTAACTATCACTCTATAAATTGGCTCAATAAAAACTAACACCAAAATACGCAAACAGTAGCCCTTACCTTGCCAATGATGCATATATAATTTATTTCACCACAACCCGAACAGATTGAATGTTATGTGAAACCCTCATTCAGCCTCTCGATGGTTTCTGTTGCCAACAATCTGAATTTGTCTCAACTTTAAGCTATTATATATTATATTATTATAAGAGTCATTGATGACACATGTCATCGTAGGAACTTTTCAGCCTCTCGATGGTTTCTGTTGCCAACAATCTGAATTTGTCTCAACTTTAAGCTATTATATATTATATTATTATAAGAGTAAGAGATGACACATGTCATCGTAGGAACTCGCCACATGTCATGCATTTCTAGGTCATTTTCTGCATTTTTGGATCATATTTTGACAATACCTTCAACATAAAAGTTATAGATATATTTCTTATCTTCGCGTGGACAGCTAATTCGCTTAATTCCGACATCGTATGTGAAAGTTATGACCAAAACACTACCATATGTTACAATAAACAATTTATTCTGGACACATGATTTATTTTTAATTACAATCTGACCACATGCTTACGTCATAATGCTCAAGTAAATTTTATAACTTTTTCAGGCATCACAGTTTTTTTTGGGGGGGAGGTGATAATATTGGGAAGAAAATTGCATGGGTTTCTTGGGACAAAGTTGTTGGGATATGCCCTAAGACAAGTCATTAGATGATTGTTTATAACATACAATGTATTATGATTTTATAAATGGCAATCATTATTATATATTATTCGAATATCTGTGCAATATGAATTGATATATAAGTTAATGTCCTTAGAATAATATTGTATTATTCTTAAAGATTGTCCCTAGTCAAGTATTATCATAAATCAGGATAATGATAATACATAGAGACTAGTATGTTTTGATTGATGAATTGTTCATGGATATGAGATATCAAATCAACACATGGGTACATGTTAGAGAACAATGTACTTGACAGACCCACCATGAGAATGCTACATGGATAGTTATATGAGTGTCATAAGCAATTCTCATAGTGATAATAATGTATGTAATCCTTACGACTTGAGATCATCAGAGATCCCCACATAAGGAGTTATGTATCTTGATATTGTCAAACGTTACCTGTAACAGGGTAAACTATAAAAGCAACTATTGGATACACTACGAATTATGTAGAGGGATGTTGATTGATCAAGATAGGATTTGTCCCTCCTATATAACAGGAGAAGTGTTTGGGCCCTTGATCAAGTAAGACTAAAATGCATGGTCGTGCTCGAATGAGTCGATATGTGATATCGAGCTTATTCGTTTATTCTAGTTCTACTTGGGGATCAAGAAATAGAGATTGAATATACGAGTATGACTATTCCATGACTCGTGTTCAATCTAAACACATGGACAAAGGGATTAAGTTACATGGTTAATATTATCACAAGTTCTAAGGTTATGTCGAGTCAATGACATTCTTGTAATTTGGGTAGCCTTGATGTGTTGCTAGATACCACTCATTGCTTGTGAGATTTTATGTCACTGCCAACATTACAAGATCCTATCGGGTCGCACAAAAGATTAAATCAATAAAGGGAATTAAATTCATTGGATGAATTAAATAATTAAGAAGAGTCTTAATTACTTGATTATAAGGATTTAATTAAATCATGGGTTTGGGCCCATGAGACTTTAAGAAAGTCTTGAACCTTAATTAAATCTTATAATATATAAACAAGGTTATAATTAATTGTAAGGATATACAATTCACAAAAACCTAATAGCCTCAAAAGCTTCTCTCTCGGCCGCCGCCTCACTCCACCAATTCACCGCCTCCGCCGTGAGATTGTGTGGGTTTTAGACGGCCGTCGTTGATCGGTTTTGAACCGAGAGTTTAGTTTTGGTTCAAGAATAAGTCTAGCAACTTGTTCTTGAACGTCCCTTTCGATTGATCGTGTGGATACCGTAGAGACGAAGGTGAAAATTTTCGTTCGTGACTCGTGGTCTTGCAACGAGGATTCTGCATCAAACGCGCTACAAGGGTGAGACTCTTTAATCATTCCGATATGAAACTCTATATATGTCCATGGTTAGGAATCCATTTTTAATTCCGCTGCGCACTTGTGTGTTGGATTCCTTACAAAAGTGTGTATGGAAAAGGATAAGGGTGGTTTAAGGGTTAAAGATTTATCTCTTTATAGAGTGTTGCTTGGAAAGTGGAATTGGAGACGTAATGAAAACAAATCAACTTCGGGTTAAGCTACTGCATTCAAAATATGGTTGCATTGACGGTTTTGGCGAAGTCGGATTTCCAGTTAGAGGCTTGAGTAGAGCGTTTGGTTGGTGGTTGGATTTTCTTAAAATCGATGGGAAAGTCTCTGAAAATTGGTTAAAAATGGGCTCTCTAGAAGAGCAGGTAATGGTAAAGATGTGTTGTTTTGGTGGGATATTTGGGTGGGTGATGATAGCTTGAAAAATCGTTTCCCTCGACTATTCAGATTATCGCTACATCAAAATTGTTCGATCAGTGAATTAGGTTACTGCGGCAAAGAAGGTTGGGTGTGGGATTTCAAGTGGAATAGAGTTCTATACTCTTGGGAATCTTCAGTTTTGGAGGACTTAGTGGTTCTCATAAACATGATTCATCTTTCTTCTGGTGATGAAGATCGTTGGGTTTGGATTCACATCTCGGATGGTTTTACTCAACTAAATCGGCTTATGGCGTGTTGAGAACTACATGCGTTATCCAGCCCCGTGTATCCAATCTTTTGAATCTGATTTGGTGCAAGGTAGCTCCGTCTAAAGCTATTATTCTTTCTTGGAAACTCATTCAAAACAAAGTTGCTACAATTAGCAACTTTATGCTGAGAAGTGTTCATATTAATAATCCTGGTTGTGTTTTATGCAATGTTTTGGTGGAGGATTATCGGCATTTGTTCTGTCAATGAGTTTTTCTCTCATAATATTTGGTATGGTTTTTATCGGTGGCCGAACCTTGTGTTTGTTTGTCATGAGGAACCATCCTCCCATCTTGAACAACATGATGGGTTACACATCCAAGGAATTGCTAGGAACGTTTGGATCATGCTTTGGGTTTGCGTAGTGTGGTGCATCTGGAATGAAAGGAATAAGCATATTTTCGAAAGTTTGAGTTCTGATTTGCCAGTGGTGTTGGAACGTATTAAGCTTTGTATTTTGAAGTGGATCAAAGCGCACACAACAGATTCTATAACACCGGATTTGCCACATCAGCTTATTCTCTTCCTTCCTCCAAGTTTAGAAAGACCCATGGGGAGTTATAGGAAGGGTATGAAGAAAGAAAGGTCAGACAAAGTACATCTACTACTATGCAAAAATGGTTAACACAAGTTGCTATAATAGTCTATTGTAACACATTATAAACCATTTTAAATTTTCATTTTTGACCAATATTGCACAAGAGTATTATAACCACTCCTCCTTCATAACGTGACATCCTCGTCCTGGCCTAATCCATTGATCCACCAGTCCCGAGAATCTAGAGATGACTCCTACAGGTTCAAGAAGTGGCCCTCGTTCATGTAGCACTTTGCCTCGTAATCTCAAAAGGTGACTCCCGCTAACGTAGCACTTTGTCCAGCAGGTTTAAGAAGTGACTCTCACGCACGTAGCGATTTGCCCCGCATAGCACTTTATCTCATGGTGTTCCTACTGTGATCGACTTTAATATCATTCTATCATGCACCGAGCACAAGCATGTGCAAGTGCAACTGCATAATGAGATCATGTAGCAATTACTTCATATTTGTCATTGTTTTACGGAAATGATTAACTAAAGTTGTCATGGTAGTCCATTGTAACCTATTTTAAACTTTCATTTTAATACAAATTCATATGTAACTAGTACCAAATTGTATATATTTAATACAAATTTCAAGTGTAACTAATACCAACTGTATATGTTTAATACCAATTTCAAGTGTAATTAGTACCAAAACAATCTAGATTTAATACTAATTTTATGTGTAACTAATATCAATATTATATACGTTTAGTACCAATTTCAAATGTAACTAGTACCAAAATTGTATAGATTTAATACCAATTTAATGTGTAACTAGTATCAAAATTGTGTATGTTTAATACCAATTTGAAATGTAACTAGTACCAAAGTTATATACGTTTAATACCAATTTTTAGTGTAATTATACCAAAATTTCTACAGTTTATGCCAACTTCATGTGTAATTGGTACCAAAACTATATATGCTAAATATCAATATTAAGTGTATCTATTACCAAAATTGTATAGGTTTAATACAAATTCATGTATAACCAATACCAAAATTATATATGTTTAATACCAATTTCAAGTGTAACTAGTACCAAAATTATATATGTTTAATAAAAATTTCATGTGTAACTAAATTATATATGTTTAATATCAATTTCAAGTGTAACTAGTACCAAAATTGTATATGTTTAATGCAAAATTCATGTGTAAATAATACCAATATTATATACGTTTAATATCAATTTCATGTGTAACAAGTACCAAAATTATATGTATTAATATCTATTTCATGTGTAACTAATATCAAAATTGTATATGTTTAATATCAATTTGAAGTGTAACTAGTATCAAAATTATATACGTTTAATACCAATTTCAGTGTAATTATACCAAAATTGTATATGTTTAATACCAATTTCATGTGTAACCAATACCAAATTATATATATTAAATATCAATTTTAATTGTAGCTAGTACAGAAACTGCATATGTTTAATACCAATTTGAAGTGTAACTAATACCAAAATTATATACGTTTAATACCAATTTCGTGTAACTATATCAAAATTGTATAGATTTAATATCAATTTCATACCTAAATAATATAAAAAAAATATCTATTTTGAATATCTATTTTAATTGTAGGTAGTACAAAAATTGCGAGCGTCATTTGTGGCGGTCTCGGCGTATTATATGCACCAGGAAACTTTGAATAAGTTATTGGAGTTTTCGAAGGCGATAGAGAAGGACAGAGAGGAGGTGGATTAAGGCGGGGACGCTGTGGAGCATATCAAGAAGTATTATCCGTCGACAAGGAGCCACGAGAGGCGGAAGGCCAATGGCGGGAACTATCGCCGTGGATCGGCATCTTTGCCTGACGTGACGACGTTTTCCGGAGCTGGTGGTTAGTTTGAGGATAAGAGGAACGGTCCGGTGCACATGGATTATATCCCTCCGGGACAGTAATTGATTGGTTTTCCCGAACTCTGTGAGGGACATATGTGTGAATATAATAATTTTTTGTTGGATTATGCAAATTTGGCTGGGGCATTGCGATGGGTCTTGTTTAGCTGACGGAGTTAATTAATTGTTAGGAGGGTATCTGTCTTGGCATCGCCATGTATACCTGCAAAACAAATACAAATACACAATATGCAAATATAATACTAATATCAAAAGAATATCGAGTCAGACTCAGATCTGCTGTTTTCTCAATCTACGTCACGGAGAGAACCTCGGTAAAGATCGGAAGGTGTCGACACCACCCAACACAAAAGTTCTGCCGGAAGCACCAAGCACACAGCAAGGAGCACACACGGCCAGCACCAACCACACGGCCAGACCACCACCAGTCACCCCGAAGCGCACACATCACTCAAGGTCAGAAGCCAAACCACACGGCCAGACCACCACTCACCCAATGGCGCACACTGCACTCACGGCCAGAAGCCAAACCACACGGCCAGAAGCCAAACCACACGGCCAGCAACCACCACTCACCAGCGAACCACACACAGCACTCACGCCAGAACCGAACCCACCAAGCACACAAAGCACTAAAACGCACAGCACAAAGCCACGACCGACACTCCTCGCCCGAACCACTCAGCCACACCACCACCGGGCACAAAATGGTTGAGAAGATTTGGGAGGCAGACGAACTGAAACGATAGGAGTAGGGAGGCGAACGATTCTAGATTTAGGGGATTGATAGAGGCGTCGTTTCAGACGGAGAAGAGGCGCACAAACTTGTTCAAGAATGAAGGAGGCGCACGTTCTGAGTTTCAGAACGAAGGAGGCGCTAATATCAGACTTAACAAGGGGGAGAGGGTTTAGGTTAAGATAATTAAGGGTTAATGGGCTAACTATATGGGGGTTAAATAATTCCCAACATTAATTGATGCTCAGCATGTATGTATCATTAGGAAGGAGGATAACTTGAGGTTCGGAGGATGCATTGCTGTTAAAGCAATTTCAGCGCCATGACGGCGGTGCAAGCCTTCTTTTCTTCAAAGGAACGGGAACCGGTTTGGATGGAGGAAGATGGTAGGGTTCATTGTAATTTTTTTCCTTATAAGGACATGTCAGTAATTTTGGATGAGATATGTGTTCAAACCAAATAAAATTTTGAAACAAAAATATCACTTTATGGAGACTGAAAGTCAAAAAAAAATTTAAAGTTAAAGATTTCAAGTGAGTTTACTCGTATATTTATATGTAACGTTTTGATATATTCATTTGAAAATCAAATCCTTCTATCAAAACACAATCTCATTATCTACATAGATTAAAATTTATTTTTATCTTTATCAGCCGTAGGAATGGTAATGGGGCGGGTCCATACCCGGACCCGCATTGAACCCGCCCGGCCGGGGCGGGTCTGAACCCGCTTCAACCGAGTTTGGGGGCGGGGCGGAGCGGGTTCTGGGATTGGCCAAACCCGCCGGGGACCAGCCCCGCAATACATTTTTAATTTTTTTTAAAAAAAATATGATATTGATTATACATTTTAATTCTTTAATTGAACAATAAAGTGTCATTATTTAATTTTATATCAAAATTCATGTGTTCATGTGAAAGGAGTTGGACATTTTGAAGGAAATAAGAGCAAATTAATAAATATTTAGTAGTTTAAAGATAGTTTTACAATGTTTATTATAAATATTTACTAGAGAAAATATGAAATTTAATTACAAAACTCAACTTTTGTGTTTCAAAATTGATTTCTAGCTAAAATTTTTTCTTTTAAAAAAATAAAAAATTAAAAAAACTGGAACCGGGGCGGGGCGGGTAAACCCGCGGGGTTCGCGGGTCTAAGCGGGGCGGGGCGGGTCCGGGTTTTATGTGTAGCGGGGCGGGTCGTGGGATTGGCCAAACCCGTCCCATACCCGACCCGTTGTCATTCCTAATCAGCCGAGAATCAATTTAATCATATGCATTAATAATGTATAGAACTTTTACAAGCAGAAGCCAAACTAATTTCCCTCGCATTTTTTGTAGAACATATACAGCAAAGAGTACAACAACAAACAACATGCTATCAATCAACATCGAAAACATTCTATTACACATAACAAATCAAGCTATATAATTGTAGAGTGAAATTCCTACAATTACATTAGACCCCTACAGAACTTAAATAAACTGATAAGATTTCAAAAATAGAGCTCGAAACAACCACGTTAGGTAGTTTTTCGTCGATTGCACGAGTCACATTTTTCGAAATTGCTCTGGATTTTGGCCGATTACCCGAGAATTTTCAAAAAAATTAAGTTTTTAAGAGGTCTAAAAAGAATTAATATACCTTACAATTTCCAGTAAATGCCCAATTTATGCAATATACCAGAAACCACAGCCCAGAAGGTAATCTCAGCAAATATTACATACAAAAGAGTCCCCAGTCTCTCACTTTTCCACACATCAATAAAAACATGCTTCTGAATCCAGTTCACCTGAGAAAACCAATATAATATTTAATATTTAAAGCTTATAAAATATCAAAAAATTGTTGCTATATATTATACATACAGACTTACCAAATTGTTATCTGGATTCTTGAAATACCATCCATTAATAAATGCTGCAAAAATCCCCTGAGCTGCCATCACGAAAACCAGCATTGCGTTCATACCGATCCATTCCAAGAACAAGAACGGCGTTTTAAGTCCTTGTACGTCAATCTGTTTAAATTTTCAACAAGGGTTAGGATTCATTCCATTCGACATGATCAGATGTAATCCTTTTCTTTGTTTTGTATCGAAGGATCGTGTCATATAAGTAATTTTTCAACAAGTCTATTACATGCTGACGTTCTTGTGAAATACCGCATGAAACTTGTTTTTTGCCAGATTTTGAGTGGCAATGTGACTCGATTTTATCATGCCCAAATCATCAAAAAACCGAAAAAATTAAACGATTAATTACATAAATTTTTTCAATAAAGTATATTTACCAATATGTAGAAGGCAGAAAATACAATTCCAGCTGCCCCAGCAGTAAAACAAACATAGCTGAAACTGTAGAGCTGCTTGTTGATAGGAATAGCTGCAAGCAACATAATGAAAAACTTTTCTTGAGTTCTTGAATTTTATAGTCAAATCGGCGGAAAGTTATGGAGTATGCTACTTTTTTACCATCTGTAAAATGGAGAATACAGGCTAATGCTAGTAAAACAACCCCCATTGAAATCCATTGCTTCAGTCTCTCAGCATGCCCCTGGATAGTGAATCCATTTATTTTTACATACTATAAGTTTCAATTTCGAAACATATAATTTGAATTTCTATAGTAACATTACCAAAGAAATTTACCTTGAAATGAATCAAGACATGTCCATAGTGAATGCCAATGGTACCAGACATAATTGCTGAAATTGAGCTGCAAGAAAACGAAAACATATAAATTTTTTTTTTTTTTTTGAAATCGTTTATGTTAGGAAATGATCAAGCATTAGAATTTCTGAACGATCCGAACCTCAATAGGCCTTCAGGCTCGAATGGAGCGCGGCACCAAGTAGGCGCATCTTCACGAAACGGGCCAGAATTAGGAGAACTAAGTGTACAAGCCTGAAAATTTTCTCATTATATATCCATGAAACCCGAACTCGTAAAATAAAACATAATCATTGAAAGTCTTGGAAAATAATTAAACAAGAATTTGGTTTCTGGTTTTAAGAACAGACCCTTAAACGTGCCCAAACTGGTTGATTGTACAGATGATTAACGCCCCAAACTTGTCGATCAACATATCCAACTGCATTGCAAGCCGGTCCCAAATGTCCTCTCATCCCACATTTTACCTAAAAAATGTCAAAAAGTTCATATTTCATGTTTACTGATCTATAAATGTGTAGTAGTACAGAAAATGGTGTCTTTTACGGTGTATCTCTCGATTTTGTCACCGTTTTGAGCTGAGAAACTCCAGTCAGGAACATAAAGACTGAATAAAGTCACCATGTAGATAACAAAAGCAATGAACCCTCCGATCCTAAAACCAAAACAAATTTCAACCTGTCGTTTCATTCTTGGTACAGAACAAGACATGATACATTCAAAACGTCGCTTACCATTGCCATTTGTATGCAGTGAAAATCGAGAAATGGTCGAGGTTTAGGCTCGTTGGTCTGACCTTGGTGGTGAAGGTCTCTATTAAAGCCACAATGAAGTAGACCAAAGCTATTCTCTGTTCCCATTTGTACACACAACAAAGATCAGACATATAAGGCTGGAGTTTTTGGAATTTTTCTCCATTTTTATAACCGCGTTGTGTTTATTAATACACAAGTTTACGACGAATATTGAATGATCGAACCTGAAGAATACCACACCATCTAATGTGCTTCATGTCTACTCCGTAAACCAGATCATTTGGTGCATGAGAATATCCTCCTGCAGGTCACAAAATGATAATCAGATTAAGCATGCCCTTTTTCGATTTCTTGAATTTGGACCCGAACAGTAATGACACAAAACTTTTATATGATTTACATGATCATGGATCATGCATAAACATCATGACTCATATAGGAGCATTTGATGTGCATAAATGTGCGGTATGCTGTGAATATGAAATATGTGATATTTATATATGGATATGTGATATAATGTTGGATTCTATTGAATTAATGACTTGAATGGCAATTGTGAGACGGATTAGGTATAATAAAACGACAAGAAAAGGTCGGTTTCATTATATCGAGAATATGGTTAAAAATATGAATATACAAAGTTGAGGGACTTAAGTGTAAGAGATTAGAGACTTGAAGGTCTAAAGTGCAATATGTCATATAAGTCATATTTATCTATTGCTACTTGAAGGAAACTTATCAGATTTTGATGCCAATTTCGTTTCTTCATCTAAGCCTTAACGGAAAGCTATCAAAACTCCATAGAAACTCAAGTTTTGTTTCAAAAACTTGTAGATGAAAGTATACTTATGTTTATACACTTGTTTTTCTATGTTTTACAAGTTTAAATGATGTGTTTATTGGTTGAGAAGTAACATAAGGTTTGCATGTGTTGGATAAAAACATGTATGTTGAAATAGATTTTGATGTTATACATGAAGGAAAGAGGTTTAAAGAAGGTAGAAGATGTTTTGGAAAGAAAGAACATGTTTTAGAAATCTGCTGAAAACAGAATTTTTATGTTCTGGAATTTTGAATTTTTGACACTCTTAGACTTTGATTTTGATGTTGGTGTTCAAACGAAAGTTGTAGTATGTTGAGTTATCTTTAAGTTGATAAATTCGAGTAATTTGGAGTTATATTGAATGAGTTATGTTAGTTTTACCAAACTGTGTACATGTTGACATTTAAAATGAAATGATTTCTGAAACCTAATGTTCTTGGCTAATTTCGTTTATGAAGATAATTGAATTACTTTAAGCACTTCAAAGATGAATTATAAATCTTTGGGTTATCTTTAATTTGACACCAATTGGGACTCATTTGGAGTTCATTTGAATTAGTTATGAATTTTATACAAAAATGTGTCAAAACTGAAAAATGCAGAATTTTCCACTAAAACATTATGCCCTGTAGAGATCGATCGCCTCTCCTTAGAGAGCGATATGTCAAGCAAAAAATTTGAAAAAAAATGTTTTCTTTGATGATTTAAAGTATGGGAAGCCTAGTATGATGTATGTGTACTATAAAAACATGTTAAATTGTAAATGTTTGATGATTTATTAATGTGTTTGATATAAATGTATTTATAGGTCATAATCTCGAACAAGCTACAGATAAATCGAATTAAAAGAGTTCTTCGAGATAGGAATATCGTTTGTGAGTATATCGTATAACTTGGTATTTAACTGTACATAAGTATATGATTTATGTTATATGAATTGAGTTTATAACGGGTGTACATACGTGTTGTATATGATGACTTTACGTGATGTGATGGTTTCATTATTTTAACTTGTGATTATGAATTCTGCATTCATGTGCATGTGTAGAAGATTAAAGAACTCTGTTATGGCTGCTAAGGATCTTGAACTATGTGTATTGTATTCTGAGTACGGTCAGAATTACAGAATCAAAGAATATCGATCCCGAGTTAATTGAGAACTCAAAAGTGGATCTACAGAGTGTCATGGACATTTCGTGATCACGGATTGTTCCTGATTCTAGTTGGTCCATAACATAAGAACAAATATCCATACATACATGTGTACATGTGAATTACTTGTTTTACAAGTTTTACTACATATATGATGAGTTGTATACTCATGTTATGTTGCATATCGGTTATTCGTATATACTCAGTGAAGTGTTTTGGTTCAGATAATCCAAAGTAAAGTAGACTCTAGAGGAAGGTCTGGAAGTCTTTTTTGGAATATTTTGAAGTATGGATTCAAGGTTGGCCGGCTGATCTGTAGTTCTTCTCCCTCTACTCATCATTGTACATATATGTATATAGGTTTTTGGTATTGGTAATGAGAGATACACCATCAGTCCATTTTTTGTGGCATATATGCCATGTACATATTGTTCTGGAGAAGTTTTAAATTTACATGTTATAAAGTACAATTTTCGTTGCAACGAATTAAATATTTTACTATAGTAATGCTAGAGTCACATTCATGTATGTATATAAGTGATGTGACGCCCTTACAGGATAAATATAATGCTATATGCCTCATGTATTTACACGTGTATAAGATATGCGTGTCATGTGTAATAGGTAGAGGTGTCACAGGAACTGTATTCAACCTCGTATTAAATATTTTTTACCGAATGCAAGGCGTAGTTTGTGCATCTGATCAAGTGGAAATATGCTCAAGAAAGACAAGTATGAAACTCAGTCAGTACCTTGTAGCAGAATTCCCCAGAACAGAAGCTTTAATGTCCTCAAAGTTATCTTTCTTACTGCATAATTAATCTCTGGAATTCTCTGTAAAAATTAAGGTTGGATTTAATTTGGGAGCAGTACTATCTGAGTAAGGGGATATTCACGAAAGTTGCCCCATCGAATGAAAGATTCTAAATTCTTGAATCCGACCTAGCACTAGAAATGGTAAAATATTGTACCTTAAAGGCAAGAGCTATAGCAACACCAACAATGAAGAGGAAAAAGGGCATTACAAAATCAGCCAATGTGCATCCATTCCAAGGGGAATGATCGATGCGTGAATATGCCCCTCCAGCATCATCTACCAGTACCATCAGCTGCAAAAACACCATAAATTCCTTGTTCAAGTTCCAAAAAGTTATATAATATTTGAGAGGAACGACTGTCAGAACCGAAAAAGTATGGATTTTCGTTCTAGGGTCGAGATAATGTAGATGCACTAGCAAGCTATTCATACCACAATAGTTAGACCTCTAAATGCATCCAAGGTTGCAACCCTTTTCGTCTTTTGTTTTATCATCGTCTGTTCCTCCTTCTGTTCCTCGGTTTTCAGGTCCGAGATCACCACACTTGTCGGCTCATTCTCATTGCTGATGCCATGAACGCCTGTTCTTGCATCATTTTTCTCCCCGTATCGATGCGTGTTATCATCCTTCTTTTCGTTTTCCATATCCGTTCTGGCCCCCAATCCTTCTTCCAACTTCATCGGATCCTCCATGGGGAACTCAAGTATTCTCACAGTCAATATGCTTGCAGCAGGTTGTATTTATATTAGAAAAAAGAATGACCAAGATTAAATTAGATGCCGGCCGCTGTTGAGAGCTCATATGGGCAATAATATTGGTCTTCCCTCCCCATGGAAAACCATAATAATAATTATTATTATAACAATATGAAATATCTCTCCGTATAGAAAAATATTAATTGTTTTATTACTAAACTTTATTTTGTACAACTTATAGTATATGCTGTGAGTGTGTTTGCAATTGCTTATTCAACGTACGTATACGTTGCTGTTGTTTAAAGTTGGGAAAGTTGAGTATAAGTAAAAAACATTGAGTGTTTTCTATTAAAATAAAAAAACAGTTTAATGAACTTCAAATTATTATAAAATTATCACCGTAAATGAAAAACATCTCATTACCTATTTATCTTCTTTTGCTTTTACATATTTATTTTTAGAGAAGCAATATCAGAAACAATAAAATACAACACTCAAAATCTGCTTTTGGTCTGAAAAACAGATAAACAGTTTTGAAAAAACAATCGCAAGCAGCACTTAGTAGCTTACAAGCTATGTAGTCTTATTTCAAAAATTAATTGTTACGGAAAAATATGATAACAACGTTTAAAGATGTTGATATGTTTGGTGTCATAAGATTTTTTTATTGTCAACTATCACAAAAATGACATGATACTATAAAAATAACGCAAATAAATATTTTTGCACGTACTTTGGGGTTATGTCATTGAATTTTGGTAAATTTGAGAGAATATTTCGGTATTTAAAATATTAAAAAAAGTTCTTAAAAGATAAACTAGAGTGGTTCGATTTTTTTTTAAACAACTGATTTCACCTCTTTTCTTAAAAAAATTATTAAATATTTTTTAAAACTTATAAAGTCTCAACATCTTATAAGTTTGATAAACATCCTCTAAATTTTTGCATTTGTTTCGAGGCAAGGGAGGGATAGAAGAATGCATAATTGGAAGGTTTTTCCAGTGAGACAAAAATCCAAGGTAATTCCATTTAGACAAGACGAATAGCAAGTCCAATCGCGTTTCTTGATTATCTATTTTTTTATGGAAAAATAAAATATTAAACCTTTCAATCTTTATTAAATTAAGACAAGAACTTGGCGTTGTCCAGTATAGGTTAATAGGTCATGTTTCATTACATTGACCAATATCTTAACCTTTTAAGTAACTTTATGCATTGCTGGAGAATTGGATTTGATGTTAACGACAAAGGATCTGAAGCTCCAATTGTCTCTTGGGATAACTGGAAGCTAAGGAACGAATAAACAGTGAGAGAGAGTGGGGAGTTTCACCCGATTAAGTCCATCCAATGTTCGAGTCATAAAAGCAAGGAAAATAATTTTCAGGTTGAATCCAAATTCTGAAATGTTGATTAGTTTAAAATAAAGAATCTTGATCCAAATGTGCAGCAGAAATATATACACAACTATGATCAACACTTCAAGTATGGTGGGAATTTCCCGATCGGGTCGGGTAATTCGGGTTTGGAAACCCGATCGGGTTTATCGGGTTTCGGGTAGGGATTCGGGTAGGGGTATATGGAAAATCGGGTTTCGGGTGGTGTACCTGAAACCCGATTTCTTATGATTAATGTTTTTTAAAATTCCCACCATACCTTTTTAAAAATTCAGTGACACCAAAATCGCATTGGAAAGCATGTTCGTCTTGGATGTTCTATTGCTTTTGTAACCAAACTCCATCTATTAGATGGTCAAAAACGGAGCTGCGGCTAAACCCTCAAGTGCTCAAATCCATACATTTCATAGTGTGATAATTGTATAAAATGGGTGATCAAACAATCGTATTTTTGTTTATGTGAAGCTTTATAATTGTCTTGCGATACTAGACATATTTGTTTAACGTTCTGATAAACTCGATCATGTATTTGGAGGTTTGATTTTTAAGCTATTTATGTCTTCGCTATTTAAACTTAGATTGTTTAGAAGCTAAGAGTATGGTAAAACCAGTTATTTAGCATCTAAACAAAAAAAAATTTATAAAAAACATTCCGGGTTTCGGGTACCCGAAACCTAATTTTCGGGTATCCGATTTGTTCGGGTTCGGGATCGGGTATACCTTTAAGTTACCCGACACCCGATTACTCGATCCCGATTACCCGATTACCTGACTACCTGACCCGATTCCCACCCCTATGAGATAGATTAACATCAAACTAGTACTGATGTTGACTGAAGATCTGGTCAGGTTGATTGGACTCGAGGGATCAACGCTATCAGATTTACGTCGTTGAACGGTAATCACCTTTCTTGCATTATATTTGATATTTGCATGATAATATATAAACTCTAGCGCAATCGATCGTACAGGGGTCTACATAATGCTAATCGTGCTCGATTTTTTCGAAATTGTCGTGTCCCGAAAACAGAAAAATATTAAAATTGGTTATGTTTCCAAACCCATCGCTGGAAAGCAAAGGCTGCTGTCTAATCGAGGTTCCACGATATAAATTGCAGCTTCTGCAGTGGAGGATCGCCTCTACGCGTAGCGATGCTGGAACGCTGGTCGGTTGGTAGCTCGGTTCTGAGGCTTGAATCGAAGTGTCTGCGGCGGTGGAGCAACTGTAGCACAGAGGCTGCCGGGTCACGGGGTTCTGCCGACTCTTCAGGAGTGGTCTACGAAACCGTCCCGGGGGTGCAACAAATGTTGTAGCACTTGCACCATGACTGTTGATTTCATGGATGTTGAATTTCAGAGACGACGTTGATGGTTTCATTGAGGGAAGATATACAGTGCGGGTCATGGGCTTAGGATTTCCTAGGCGGGCTCAGCCCAGATTTAAATAAATAAATAATATGGCCCAAAACAAAGCCTAGTCCGACAAATGTTTAAAAAAAATTTGGGATTTTCGGGCTAAGATTTTTTAATTTTGGATCTAAATGAGTTTGAAGTCAATAAGTAATTTTGAATTATTTTAGATATTTTATTTGGATATTGATTTATGAAATAATAAATCATACTTAATTAATTAAAATATAATTTAAATTTTAATTAAAATATAATTTAAATTTGTTTAAGTGTAAAATAGAGATTTTACAAAATAATTGAAAATATAATTAATTTGAAATTAAATAAAATATTTCATTTAGTTTATTAATTTTATTTTTTTATCAATATTATGATTTATAGGTAAAACAATGACTTTACCAAGTAACTGAAAATTTAATTAATTAAAAATTAAATGAAAATATCTCATTTTATTTGTTGATTATATTTTTGATTAATAATAATTAATTAAAAATATGATTTTTAATTATGATTAAAAGGTAAAATGGATATTTTACCAATTAGTTAAAAATTTAATTATTGGAAATTGAATGAAAATGTTTCATTTAGTTTGTTAATTTTATTTCGATTAAGATGATTAAAGGTAAAATGGAGATTTTAACAATTAATTGAAATTTAATTAATTAAAAATTAAATAAAATTATTTTATTTTATTTGTTAATTTTATTTTTAATTAATGATACGATTAGTGGGAAAGCGATATAATAAATTAATTATTGTGAGCTAATTACATGTGATGTGATTAGTCAATTACATGTGATGTAATTGTTTAGTTTAATGTTTAATTACATATGATGTGATTGCATGATGGATGATTACGGGTCTTGACCAATGTGTTAAGGTGAATGTTTAGGTTTTTTTAATTCATTATAATTGTGATTTTGGTTATCGGACATGCGAGCCTGCACTTTCTATTTTATGATGTATAGCACCCCATATTTGTATCACTATTATCTTGTTTGCAAGATTTAAATGTAAAGCATTTGAATTAGTGGGAGATCGAGATTGAAGATGGAGCACCAAGAATCAAGACATTTATAATGGAAGTAAAAATGTAATACAATTGCATTGCATATCTGCATCACCTTAGACAGACATGTGATCCACGTTTTGGATCACGTGGATCAATTAGGAAAATGCCGTAATTATCCATGTTTTTTTATTATGCATATGATGTATGATAAATGTTTGTTTGTATGTTTATTAGTACAAATTATGTTGCATGAATAAAACATAGTTGCATGAATCCGACAAATTAACAAACGGGCACTTGATGAGATTTTAAAATAAAATTAAATACCTCTTTTGAATATGATTCAAAAAATTTAATATCAAACTGTGAAGGGGAGCACAAAGGGATTTGATGCTTCCAGTCTCCCATCAACAGTTAAGCCATGAGACGCTACTCATGTCATGATGCCTTGTCTCACCCTCGTGAGGTGCATCTGGTGTGAGAAAGCTGTGTGTTAACTTCCACTTAATTATGGGTGAGGTTGTTGGAACCGAAGAGGGGGTGAATGGGGTTCCTTGACTACTTTAGCGTTTAAAATGAATTTGCAAAATGTCGAGTTTGCGCTGCGGAAGACTTCAAGTCAATCGAACAATAAATAAAATGAAGTAATAAATAAATGCGTAATTAAATAAAGCGATAAAAGACGAGAATTTGTTATAGAAGTTCGGCGATGAATCGCCTACGTCTCCTCTTCCCGATTAGAAAACGTTTAACCGAGATTCCACTATAACAAAAATGATCTTGGCCTTAAGGGCTCCAAGTTAGCCACAACACACTCTCCCGAGTAAAACAGCTCTTCACGAGCAACACACTCTTCACGAGTCTTCTTGGCCTTCAGGGCTCCAAGGATAGCCAAACAAAACTCTTCCCGAGTTACCCACACTCTTCACGAGTCTTCTTGGCCTTAAGGGCTCCAAGGATAGCCACACACTTGCACCAACTTTACTTGTTGATGACTTTTACAATTTCCAACTTGCATCGGTGTTGGAGGACCTTAAAATAAATCAAATAAACACCTTCACGGTGTACCAACCTGAAGAACACAAGAACTCCTCACAAGAAATAAATTACAAACTCCAACACAACACAAATGTATGAAGTTTGCAATGCTAGAATAAATTTGAATGAGCAAAGCTTTTTTGTAGTTTATAGACTTGTTTCTTGTCTTCAAAATGATCCATATTTATAGTGTAGAAGGCCCCCAAGGCTCCTACTAGCCGTTGCTACACTTAAGGCTTGAATCACTCCAAGATCGCCTCGAGCGATCACCGTCGCCGCTCTCCAACGGTCGCCAATTTACATAGATCGCCTCAGGCGAAGCCCAGATCGCCTCAGGCGATCCATACCAAAAATCAATGACGTAGCTTCGGTTGATCAATAATCTTCATCGCTTCAAACGATGCACCCATCGCTTCAGGCGTTCCAAACATCGCCGCAGGCAATCAAGCCATCGCCTCACTCAAACTTGCCATGCGCGGGCCTCGGCGTCGCTCCAGTCGATGTGTGTGGCGATGCTCCTCCTGGTTGCCATCGCCTGGGGCGATGATCACCATCGCCTGGGGCGATCCTGCCCAGACTTTGCACAATTGATTTTCTTCCATCAATCCACTTTGCAACCGATAAACATGTACACTAAGTAGACACATTAGTATAACAAATACAAGTTTTGTTGATCATCAAAACTCATAAATAATTCGGAATTTTATAAGTGGTTACCATTTGTCGAGTATATAATTCCTAGTCATAGTTGTGCACCATTACTCCTCATGACCCGAAGCGTCATTGAGGTCTTGACAGATAGATGTGTATTTTGATTTAATGACTGGTCACATGCGGGTCATAAAGTTGTTCTTTTGGGTATTTCGTTGGGGATTCACAACTGGCCTTGATGAACCAGGATGTCTTTGTGTTTTTCTGTATATGATTCAAGGAATCTATGGCCAGAGTAATAGTGCTTTTGAAAATTGAGTTTTTCATATACGCATACAATTAATCATATAACGTGAAATAAATACATAGTAATTGAATCATAAGAGGCGTCAACCAACCAATGCTCCTAGATTCAGTCGGGGAATATGAGTAAAAAGAATGTACTGCACGCTAACGATGACTGACAGGTTCTCGTATGTTGCTAGTCATTTGAATCTAGGTCTTCGTGAAGCGCAGAA